>JAPYZN010001878.1:0-18123 GCA_030522865.1 Psyttalia lounsburyi | reverse complement strand
TTGGCTCGTGGGATTATAACACTCGCCTTCGGCTCGTGTTACAACCTCCCACGAGCCAAAAACACCATTACGCACATGTTGCATAATATACTATTTTGTAAATAGACACGTTTATAAATTTGCATAAATCTCTCTCATCATCTGAGAACTCGAGAAAATTTTGATATTGTGATGATTCTGGGAGAGCGATGAACTTAGTATCACAAAGGCCACATCCTTGAAAGGTGAATAGAAAATTGATAAAATATGATATTATATGAGCAATAAAAAACCATTAATTAGTATGATATGACCTGTTGAATCATGCCATGGAAAAAATCATCGACAAAATTAGCTGAAACGATTCTTCAGAAAAAGAGCGTTGCAAATGAATCTTTGTATACCGAGCTGTACTCAATCCATTGACACGAATTTTTATACAGGAGCGTCGGCCATTAATGCACACTAGCAGCCAAAATTTAACGCCTTTAGCTCAGATTAAACGCGCACTACAGACGCCACATTGATTTTATATTTAAAAAATGAAAAAAAACCCAAATATCTCAAAAGATTTGAAGGAACGCATATGCATATTTTGATTTATTTCAATAGAGGATATCATGTCGAACATTAAAAAAAACTCGATGGAATTAGTAATTGATAGGTATAATAGTTTTTTACAAAAAAATAAATATTTTGCAAACTCACTCATCCAATTTAACCCATCAACAGGCTCATCCAGTGATATTATAAGACCTACAACCCCTCAAAATTTCAGCTTTGTATCTTGATTTTTCAGGACGCTGTCGTGCTTACAACGATTCTTTTATAAAAATAAAAAATTATGATTATTATTAAACTGCCTCTATTTTTAAGCAACATTATAATTTCAATTGGTAGGTCTCAACTCGAAGACGATTTTGACATTAAAAAAATTGAAATCGGTTACATAGTTTTTTTAGATATTGCCGGATAAAGATTTTTGAGAAATTGCTGTATCTCAGAAATTACTGGGCCGATCGGGCCGAAACTGTTCCCAGAAATGCTTTAAAGTGTTACCAATTATGTACCAAAATTTCATATTTTTAGCTTAAATTTTAGGCTTTTTTTTTGTAATTTATGAAAAATTTCCGAAAAATCGAAAAACAGTTTGGAAGATACATACACACATGGTATTCAAATTTCTTTCTCTTAAACTTCAGATCATTCCGCATTATTTTCAAGCAAAATTAAAGAATCGAAATATGACTAAATCGAAATATAAATAAATCATAAGTATATGGACTCGCAAACAATGTAAAAATGTCCATGATTTCAACTTCACCTTAGCCTTTCACTATATGTACAGTTGGGGACTAACTGGCGTAAAGAAAATATCTAGGCTCAGATTGTTTACGAATTTAAGTCTCCGACTGTAAATTTAGGAAGCATCTATACTGAATGTACCAAAAATTGTCCCACTCATCTTTTGATGGGGTTCGAAAATACCATGAAATTTATTCTTCGATAATTATAATTTTTTTCCGAAAACCAATGTCTTTACCGAATTATCTTGTCCAGGATTTTGTTTTCACAGAATTAAATGAACTATCGCCAATGGTAAATGGTATTTTGTAAACTCCTTCTCTTCAATTTAAATGAAATAATCTCGCCTGTATTTTAAATTAGTCTGGGAACATTAACGACACCAGGATAAATTTGTCCTTTTTTCTGACAGAAAAAAACTCGTGAAAAAAAATCCAATAACTTTCCTCTTGAGCCGCGAAGCCGACAATTCCATCACTTGAAATGATTACTTCTTATTACCTTTTTCTTCAACATATTGAAGTTATCAATAATAACTCCGATGAACAAATTGAGTGTGAAGAAGGAACCACAGACAATAAATATGACAAAATATATGTAGGCCCACAAGTTAGCTTCCCTCTGCGGTTGAAGATCAACGCCCCTAGAGTCTACCGCGTCCTCCATCACTTCCATCCAGCCCTCGAACGTAGCGACTTGGAATAGTGCCAAATAAGCGATACCAACGTGATCGAAAGTTATCTTACTGTTCTCCCAAGTGTAATTTTTCGTCAGGCAATCATTTTTCGTATTCACTATCTGCAATGAAAAGATGGTGAATAGCAAACTGAGAGGAAAATTTCATACATTCTACATTGCGGCAAGATTTTTTTTTAGTCATCACTCTTGGGAATTGTTCCACTTCCGCAACAATTGTTTCACTTACCGAAATATCTACAAGCTCGCCGTACTCATCCAAACACTTGAAAAACTTTCCACCGAAGAATTGAACTCCCATTATGGAGAATATCAGCCAGAACACGAGACAAACCAGGAGCACGTTGAAAATACTGGGTATTGCGTACATCAACGCGTTCACTACAATCTAAACAAAAATTGTGGAATGATGGAGGAACATTTTGTGAAAAAAATAGAATAAGAACTCTACGAAATTCTGTCATAACTCCATTTTTTTCCAACTTCCACTGTGCATTCTTTACATTTTTTACACTTTCTGACAAATAAAAGTGTTTAAACAAAAAGCAATCTCTCCAGAGTAGATTTTGTGAAAGAAATCAAGAGCTACCGAATTCATTCGATCGTAATGAAATGAGTCTTGAAGTTGATTTTTTTTCTGACTAATATTAAAACCACTTGTTAGCACAATCTTACCCTCATGCCTTGCCATCTCGAGATTGCCCTGAGTGGTCTTAGTGCCCGAAGAGTTCTCAACGATCTTAGCACTTTTAGGTTTTCATTTTCTTCTATCAAAAGACTAAACATGGATACCTGTTGGAAAATCAATCATTGTTAAAAATAGTTTAAACTCCACTTTAGATATTTTGATTACAGTTTTTTGCGTTTGGTAATTCATTCCACTACTTAACAATACGTTTAGCTGCGATAACAACACTGACACACTGTGACAATGTGTCGTTTGGGCATTCAAAATGAGATATTTGCGAAGTGAACACAGAAGCGTGTGATGGATTAATCAATTCTGTAGGGGAGTTACAAAACGAGTTGATTGCAGGAAAAAAAATGGAAACGCCAATATAGTTAAGATATTCAATGTATTCAATGAAACGACAATTATTACGTCTACATAATAACGACAAGTATAGAATATTCTGAGAATTTAGAAACTAATTCTAAATTGACTACGAGATTTTATGAACGATTTGATCTTGAATGGAATTCAAATAAAATCACAAATGAAGTTATTATTGAAATGACAAGAAATTGTAAATAGTCTAGCTCACATTTAGAGCTTAGGTTTTTCACTGTTTCTTTTTTTCGCCCGTGAATACATTTTTGACGTAATTCTCAATATCTACAAATTATTGAGGAAAAATGTAAAGATTATCGTTCAAACGGTATCTCGAGTTTCTTATTTTCTTAATGATTTGTTTGTAATAAGCAGGAGCTGACCCACAATATGGGTAAACGCTCTTGGTCTACAAAAAAAAATCAAATAGCCTCCCCAAAAATTGAGAAATTATACCCTTTTCCCAATCCCGCTACAGAACTGATTAATTAACAATTGAATTAATCATAGAATCTCACGAAATATTGGTAATCTGCCAATACATACATCAATAAATAGATAGAGAATAAGTGAACAATGAATCTATTCATGTTTAACGAACTGAATTGCAAAAGCTCGAAACATTTGAACTTTAATCATGGAAAATCGGACGATGCGGGACGGGATTTCGTGTATAATATCGACATACCTGGGTCCCCCGAAGCCACACAAACATGGAGAAACACGCATGGAACGAAACATTCACAAAGATTTGTGTTACATAATCGAGAGTGAATTGGTGAAATGATTCATGTTGGAAGTCAAATATTTTATATCGTATTAATACTGAAAACTCACATAAAACATTGTAAAAAGTGATTGCACAAACAATTTTAAACAACTTGAAACATAAGTTGTCCACATTTTAAGCAAACAAGAATTTTTTTTTCCTCTTACAGTCGCGAAGGTTTTTTTAATCTCAATTTTTGTTTTGATATGATCAAGAAAAACGTATTCGTATTTTATTTTCAAGCCAAGAAAGTAACTCTGGAAATTCTACATCATCAAGATAATTTTTAATTATGTATACGTGACAAATCCTCATGAACCACTCCACCCTTCTCCCAAAATAGTGAATAAAATCGTGTGATTCCTCCCCATAATGAACACTTACGACACATCTCTATGATCTCTCAGCTAGACACTTACGTTTAAAGCTGCATGACTAATTAAAAAAATGAATTCGAAATAACATGCGACCATTGATCGGACATTTATAACGAAATTAAAATTTCAACAAAGACCAATTGAATAATTGAATAAGAGTGTCCTTGTTTGTGATGAGTAGAAAATCGTGTGAATACATTTTTAAAAACAAAAATATTGAGAATAATAATTAGTGTCAGGTGACAATGAAATCAATATAATTTTATAATACCAGACATTAACTTACGAAAACAATTATAAAGTCCAGGATCGTCCAGAAACTGGTGAAGTATTTACAAAATCCAAGGGCAAGCCACTTGAGCAGCATCTCGACGCTGAATAGTGCGCAGAATGCGAGATTTGTCCAGTACAATATATTTTTGAGAAATGGATTGTCATCGAGATAAATATCCTCAAAACAAAGTGTTACGGATGATGAAAATATAAATACGAGAATCATCCATTCAAATGCTGGTGTATCGACGACTGAGAGTACAGCTGTTCGTACTTTAATCCATTTTCTACCCAGATCAGTTGCGATACATTGATTTATACAGCTGCATCTATTAATAAAGACAATTAGTTTTCGGTACATAACAAATGTATCAGTCAATCCTTCAAAAGAGTTGGATGGAATCAATAGTTTTTTGGTTATTTGAGAAATTAATGATAATTTATTATTGGTAATATTACGTCAGATAATGGATTGATATGTTTGCTCGGTCAATGATTGATTGTCTGGTGATAAGCCCTTCATTAGGTCTCAATCGATTGCTAGTTGGACAGTAGTGAAATGATGATCAGACATTGATTCATTAGCGGTTGTCAGTTGTTTGTTAGTGGATCAATTGTAACTTTTCTCATCAGTCGTTGCATCTCTGATCAATGTCAGGACTACATAATAATCTATCGACCCACCGAAGTTCGAAGGAAGGAGATCCAAGTTATGTTTTTCTTCTTACAGAATACTTTTCCGAAGTATAAAAGAAATGTAATGTCCGTTTCCCAATGAATAGTCATGATCACAGGTCTTAGTAAGAAATCAAATACGCAATTCTAGAACAAAACTGGAGATCCAAACATTGTGTTTTACATCAGTTGTGGTCGGTATATATGAATGCGCGAATATAACCCACTTGTCTCGAATGACCTGTTTTGCTCTCTTCATGAATAATGTATTATTACGTCCATCAGGGCGAGACCATTGCCAAGGCAGACGTGCCTCCGCTAAAAAAGCTAAGTAGCATGGAACGCGGTCACTAAGTGCAAGGATGACCGTAAGGCTAGCATTCGTTGGAAAATCCGAGGGAAAAGACTGAAGCGGAGATTGTCTCCAAAAGGCACTCCTTGGAGAGCATCCTTCCGTGAAGACTCGCTTCAAGTGGATTTTTTAATGGACCATTATAAGAATCATATTCGCGATAAACTTGGATAGCCTTGAATCCTTCAAAAATCAATCTTGCGCAAAAACATTAATATCTCTTAACAATCTCTCATGGACTCCTAATATTTTCCCATTCGTCCAGATACCTCAATGCAAATTTAAATAGGAATTTCCTTTCAGATATAGAAAACCTAACCATGCGTAAAATTAAAACCTGCAGGCTGCAGTGGACTTTCTCCCAGTTTTATACTTTTAGCATTAAAACGTCCTCTTCTCCCTTTTAAATATCTTCCATAAAACGAGGTAAAAATACATATCTTAATAAAATAGCGAGGAACACTTACTTTTGATAGCAGTGCTGTGGAAAGCAGTCCTGAGGTACTTTATCACGTTTATTTCTCCCGAAACCAGGGAAAGATCCCAAACCGTCAATATACCTTCCTTTACTGTCTCTTCTGCCACCAACTGTCAACTCATCGACGTAGCTGACCAACGCGTGCCAGGGTCTTTTGTCTATTCGGCTGTTATCTTTCTTCTGCGGTGTGGTTTTCTCCTGCAGTACTGGCTGCTTCTCCGTTGCTTCAGGTAGCATGATGGTCTGCTCCTTGAGCACCTCCATCTCGATATTCTCATCGACATTGGTTTCACAGCTATCTGCCTTGGTATCATCCAATCGTCTAACAGTCTCCTGACTACTCTGACTGTAAGTCGTAACTGTAGCTTGCCGATAAATCGGCTCATACGTGAACACCGGTTGGTTCAGACTCTCCTGGTACGATCGATTATAGATATTCTCTTTTGGCAGAGTTAACACCGTCTCCTGTATCGCGTACTTCTCCTTATCAGACTTGTCCATCACCTCCCTTACAATCTGCTCCAGTCTCATATTCTTCTTGTTCTCGGAATTCTCTTTTCGGTATCGCTTCTTACGAACTATTGACCTTATTCGATCAAATGATTTGGCTAGTTTTGAGTCTTCCCCGACTTCTTGCTTTTTCTGCTTGAGCTCTTCTGAGTTGAAGCTGTTGAGCAACAAGGCCAAGAAGAGATTGAGCACCATAAAGTTACCCATTACCAGGGCTGGTAGGAATATGGCGAAGCAGGTTTCGGGTCCTTCGTACTTTTCGGCTCTCATGCAATCCCAAAGGGGCTCAATCCACTCACCTAGCGATTAAGAATTAATTCAATAAATAGTCGTTGAAGGTAAAGTTTCATGGTTGTTTTCTACTGTCGCATGTTAATACTTACCACAAAGAATTCGGAATATCATCATGAATGAGTGGAAGAAGTCATTGAAGTTCCAGCGAGGAACTGGATCAGGGAAAAATTTGTCAGCTGTGTAATCTTTACTGAAGAGTTGCATGCCGATCACGGCAAAAATGTAAATGACAATCACGAGGACGAGGGTCAGATTTCCTAATGCTTCGATACTGGAGATAATGATGCTGAGGAGGACTTTCATTGTTGTCCAGGACTGAGCGAGTTTGAGAACACGCAGAAGACGTAATCCTCGGAGAACTGAGAGACCGTCGACGAGTTCAAAGGCCAGATCGATCAAGGAGGCAGAAACAATAATCAGATCGAAATTATTCCAGCCATTTTTAAAGAAGTCTTTGCTGAGGGCGAGGAGCTTCAGGAAGCACTCAAAGGTGAAGATGCTGGTGAAGACTTTGTTACCGATGTTCAACGCCTGGCGGACCGATTCGGACATTCCGTGATGTTCTAGGGCGAGGAACCCAGTGTTCAGAACGATGCAGAGGGTGATCGTCAGCTCGAAGAGAGGATCTCGCACCACCTGGTATAAGAGTTATTGGGTTTCATGAGTTCAACAACTTTAGGCTGACTATTTTGCTAATATGTTTGAAGAAGGAAATAAGATGTTTCGAGACCTTCTGCGTACTTAGGAAATTTTTCTAGACATTCTACAAGGACTTTTAGACAGTTTTTCCCAAATTTCGAGGTTTACCTTATAGAGACAGTTTTGGAAGCGAAGCCAGCCCTCGTAGTCCACACAGCATTGAATACATTTGTCACAATTTCGGTCAGGAAGATCATCTTGAATGAGATGTTCATTATTAAGAACGATTGAAAATTTTAGAGAACAAAATAAGAGATATTGTTGTGATTATTTAAGGTGCATCAATATTGTTAAAATTGGAAATTATCCAATTTCAAAGTTATACTACTGGAAAAAATTGACAGCCAACAAATTGCCTTCCCACCAAAATACTCCAAACAATTCGAGTTACTCCCTCCGTGAAACTACCAACAAGTGTCACGTGGACTTGAATAAAAATCGAACTTACCAAGAACAACAATGTGCGAAAGATACTCGGGTGGTAAAGTATACAACTGTTTTTTTGTCTTGACTCCATTGCATTTGAGTACTCTGATCTCCCTACTCCTACTTCTAACCGACACAGTAACCGGTGCTAGCGGTGGTAGAGTACGTTCCGCAATGCCAGTTACTTGTTGTGTCTGTAAGCGTTCTGTTCTTTCTACTCTGTGCTCTCGCCTCTCATGCTCCTCAGCAGATGTAACATCATCCCCATCGTGATCATCAACAACTCCAGAATCATCTAATGATGACTGTTGATTGCTATTGTTGCTTGCTTGTCTCGAGTGTAGCATGTTTCGATGGGGAGCGAGCCGGTGGATTGGGTCAGGTGGTTTTGGGACCACTTGAAGCGGAAGATTCGAGGGTCGAGCATTTGAATGCCTCGGGCTTGGACTTGGACTCGGTGTTACTGACCTATTGAATGAACATACCATTGAATCGTTAAGAGCAAATTCATGGTATTTAACGATTTCTGATGCACCCAAAAAGATGATTTTTTTTCCAATTTTTCACGTTCTCTACTGTGAATAATTGAATTTCTATGGTAAGTTTATTTCCGAACCTTCATAACGTAAAAATTGTTAAATATTACTTGTATAAAACGGAAAAAAATCTGAATTAGAGATGGTTGTATTGGAAATATGAGAGATAATGGATACTGATAAAGTTTTAACTGAAATATTTTTAGATATTTAATTTTTAGTATATTAACTATTAAAATGCCCACACAATGAAGTTTCAAAAAGTATTTAATTGATAAGCATTCATTCCCGATATGTTTCCTCTTTGGATGCTCGAGAAATTTATTTCCGGGATCTATAACATTCAGTGCCAGAATAAAAAGGTATGTGCGAATAAAAATAACGATAAATAAACAAAATATGAGGATGATCCTACTGATCGCGTTTATTTGTTTGTGACCTGCTCCTGGCATCCCCATTCTTCTCCTGTCCAGCCGTGCTTCTTCCGCGTTTTCTTCTTCGAGTTTTCTTTCTCGTATAACTGCTGAGTAAAACACCCTTCCTCGCGTCAATTTTCTTTTGCTTTTCCTTCGTTAACGTCTTGATGTTGATTTTCGTGGGGTCAAAACTAAACGTCGAGTCCTCGCGGTGATCAGTTAGATCTTTTTTTCGTTCCTGTATGAGTTGAAAAAAATTATATCATTAAGTTTTTTGTAAAGATTTTTGATGGGCAAACTGTGATATATATATATTTGAATGATGTGCGAAAAATTAGAAATTTCGGAGAATTAATGAAGTGTGTTGCATAATTTTTTAGCTTAGTTCCAGATATATATATTTTTTCAAAAACGATATTACTAAAAAGTGCAAAATTTAGACAATATTACGTCGTTTGGCAAGATTAGATCGCTTGGTACAATTGCGCATTTGACGAGTATGGCTACTGGGGCGATCTGTTGAGGATGTGCTAACTCTCCGTGTTGTCTTTGCTGTCGCATGTGGTGAATATCAAGCAAAAATTAGAAAATTTTGAATAATTGGAGTTTATAAGATCTTTTTGCCAATTCATGGAGAAGTTCATGATAATGGAAGATCCCATTATCTGGATTATTTCATATTTAAGGGAAGATTGTATGTAAACTTTTTTGAGAAATGATAAAATACTCAAGTGGCAATAAAATCCTATTTCTAGTTGATTTGAACAACGCAAATTTCGACTTTTATCCCGCAAATTTATCATTACGATTGTAATATTGCACTATTTATTTGCACTAAGAATTTTTTCGCTTAGTTAAAGATCGGAGGGCCTTCACGTTTGGCCGAGGTATGAATGCCGTTTGCTTCTAATCTAGGAATAAAGACCGTTTAAGTTTCAGTCTAGGCCATGGGTCGATTCAGTTCCAATCGAGGATTAAAGGCTCGTTTAGTCTCAGTTTCGAATCTACAGAGGCTTCGATCCCAACCCAAGATCGAAGGCTCGTCTTGGCTCAACCTAGGATCAGAGGCCCCATCGATCCAAATTCAACTTGGTAGGCCCCTTCGAGCCTCGGATACCACTGATACCAAGGACTCTCCTGATATCCGTCATAATCGGCGAATTATATTTTACTAAAAACTCTTTCCCGACTTGGGATTAAACCTGCCATCTCTCGCATCGTAGTTAGTAATGCCTCGAGTGAGCCAGAGCGTTTGACCTGATATCCAACGTAATTACCCTGCAGCTACCTTCCCACCACCACCATTTCACCCAAATAAATCTCCTCAAAAACGTTACAATCAATTATCCTTCAATTAAGTCCCCAGAAGAACGCCCCTATGGTTTCCCCAGCGATAATGACTCGGCAATTCAATTATTTTACCTCGTTTGTAATCTCAGCCTCTTCCTCGTAGCTCAGCGCCACAACAGCGAGCATCAGATTGATGAGATAGAACGATCCAAAGAACACGACCACCGTGAAGAACGTAACGCTGATAGGCCCACACGCTGACAACACCTGTTTTGTCAATTAAGCGATATCAGTTTTCACCCGCATTCAGCATTGAGCGATCAATATCCATTTTATTTGTTCGAAAATCTGCGGGTTGGGGAGACATGTATATGTATGAACTTGTTATTGAGGTGACAGTGGTTGGTTTTCAGTATTTTTAGTAACGACTTCGGTGATGTTTTTTTTATGCAATGACAAATAGTAATAGAATTTGATTTTTTATATTTGTTTAATGGCCAATCATGGAGGGATTAATAGATTCATGAGTGGATGAAGTGATTATATCGATCATCAATGGGGATTGTATTTTTTTAGAGCCCTTTTCAACGGAAAAAGGACTGCCTAAAACGTGTGGAGGGTATGTTTTTTTTCGATTATCTTCTTGTGACAGGGGCTTCATGATTCGATCATTCCGATACCTATTTACAATTTATAATCTTCATATTTTTATTGATTTTTTAAATTATTTTATTTTCATTTCGTTTTACGAACTAAATTTTCGCTTGCACATGCACATTTGAAAGTAATCATAAAAAAGTTTAATAGCGCTTCAAAATGAGCGCAATTCAATTAAATTTATTCCATTTTTAAAGCCATTATTGCAAAATGATCTGATTCATTCAATCTATAATTATTCGCAAACTTTTTTTTTCTCTGAAATGTTAGGGGTAAATTGAGGATATGATCGTCGATATTTTCAACGAAGGACCATTATTATTTTACAACGGTTCCCTGATTAATTAATCAATGTCTTTTCCTTCAGAAAAATTGGAAGCACACATTAATAAATTAGATCATTTATCACTGCTTATCATTCTTTGTAATGATTATCATAGTGAATATTATTTGGACTACAAGAACGCAAGTTAGATCAATGGATATGTTGCACGAGACAAAGCTAGTTCGGAAAGCAAACTAGTTTCGGAAACAACCTTTTGAATCTTTACAAAAAATATTTAATTGTCCTAAAGACAACAAAAATGAATATTTCTTCATGGTTGACTTTGCGCTAGTCATCAGTCGATTGTTATAATAATGTAGAAAATTAAATTATCCTTTGAGCGAACGTGCTCAACTGGAAGAAAGGTCTGCAGAAAGGAGGTTGTTTTGCTGGCTGGATGGAGTGATTTTTTTTCTATCAATATCGTCAATAAGGGTAATTGGTATGATATCGATAATGTTTAGTATGAATTTTTATTCAACTCTGAGAGTAATAAGAACCCTGATAGTGAGATATTTACCCTTGCAGTGTGCGTAAGGGTTTTGCAGTTTTTGGATCAATTAAACAGTTATTGACAATGGAAAAGGTAAGTAGTAATAATTGTTATAATTTGATGCACTGCAAAAACCTGACGGATAGTTCAAGGGTCAGTCTCTCAATATCAAGGCCCTTACTACTCTCAGAGTTGAATAAAATTGACACTGAACACTATTGATATTATGTCAATGACCCGATAGACCTCTCTTTCAAGTTGGGCATGTTCGCTCAAAGGACGGGATATTTTTCTACATCATTAGAACAATCAGCTGATGTCTAGCGCAAAGTCAACCGTGACGAAATATTAATCTTGGTTTTCTTTAGAACAATTAAATTTTTGGTAAATGTCTAATATGAGTCCACCTGGATTTTGAAATTGAATCTTGTTGAGATATCATGACTCCGTGGCTCCAATGTTCATTCTAAACCTCAATTTGTTGCAAAAAACCATGTTGGATGTCGCGAATTCCAAAAATTCATACCTCCCTACTCTTTGCGTGACCGGGGACCAACGGCGTTCACATGGTGGTGTCTGGTCCCAAAGACAACACATGTTGAACCAACACAGACAAGGGACAACACAAAGATGATGTCAAAATTGACCAACAATGGTCTCTCGAATAGTTAACCCACACCACCGCCAACTCCTCTGTCGGTAGAAAAAATTTTGAAAAAAAAATTATTTTTGAAGAATTAAATCTTCACGTGTGGGTCAGACTGTCGAAGAGACCAAGTGGTCAACTTGGTGAGAGGGTAAAAATTAAATATTCGGGATCGTGACGAAGCCCTACAAATCATTTGCTCAAAACCGGTTTTTAGATTCAACCTTGGGCCACGGAAACCTACATTTTCACCAGGTTTCATTAAATTTAGTCAGGTGGACCTACACTAGACATTTATCAAATTGTTTTTTAAGGATTCAAGAATTTGTTTTCGAATCCAGTTTGCTTTCCAAACTAGCTCTGTTTTGTGTAACGATATGCGTTGATCTGACTTGCGTTCTTTTAGTCCAAGTTATATTGACAATAATATCCACTACAAAGGATGAGAAGTAATGATAAATGATCTAATTTATCAATTTTTTTAATCCAATTTTTCTGGAGGAAACAATTGATAAAAATAACTGTAATCATGTCCTCAATTTTTTTTTAGGGGGAGATACTCCTAAAATTTCAGACGAAAAAAATCAAGTTTTCAAAGAATGGTTGATTTAAAAAAAAATGATCTCGCGCTATTGTCTTCCAAAATGGAGTAAATTTACTTTAATTGCGCTCATCTTGAAGCTTTTTTGATTTTCTTCACATGAGTAGATGTGAAAATTCCAGTCTTAATCTGTAAATTAAAATATTTCACCGTTTATGTTTAAAAAAAATTCAAGTTCAAATTGCGAAAATTTTTTAAAATTCATAAATCAAGAAAAAAAATCACTTTAAAAATTTTATGAGAGCTTGGTTTCATATACTACTCCTTAGAAATAAATCACGAAGACAATCGGAAACACGAGGTTTTTTAAATTTCGTATTTGATGTGGAATTGCTTTTGGATAGGCCAAAAGTGAGAATAGACATAGAGCGATGGGAGACCAAGGTACTTTGTAAAAAGTGTTCACTGCGTGATCAATCCAAATTATCAAATCAACGATACTGACCTTGTTATAGACATCCTCCCAATAGTCCAGGGTAATCAGCTGAAAAGTGGTGAGCATCGACCACAGAAAATTGTCGAAATTCGTGTAGCCGTGATTGGGATTTGGACCTACGCAAAGGCACGTGTAGCTCTCATTGCAGTGTCTGAAACGTAAATTATGACGGATGAGTGAGTCGATAATTTCGTGATTCATTTGATAGGGGAGTCGGTTATGTGTCAGGAGGAGATATCATCTGGTAGATGAGCCTTGCGGTATTATAGGGGATCGAAATTCTTGATTTGATGATGGTTCAATTGTCAAATTGAGGAAAAAGGGGTCATGACAGAGTGGATTATCACAGAGGGATATATTCAGAGGTGGGATGTCATCCTATTCTCTAGTAGTTATAGACACTTTTCGCCGTTGTCTGCTAGTGAAATATCTAAAACAGATTATGAATTTATTTTACGTGCCCCATTAGGATTTCGAATCCAAAATTAATCTCTGTTTTGTTACTAAAAAAAATTCGTCATTCATTTTTAAATCATTTTACCCTCGATGTTATGAACCTAGAAAATTACGGGTTGGGATTTAATGAATCAATAATCCCACTTGGTAGTTAGATATTCCAGTGATAAAATGAAAAAAGTTAATGGCAAAATGTTCTCAATTCTCAGGTGGGAGGGGGGGGGGAGGGGGGGGGGGGGGGGGGGGGGGGGGGGGGGGGGGGGGAAGATAATTATAGGCCAGGTCATGGATAAGGGTCGAGGGGTCATTTCCCTATTATTTCCTCATTTTAGTGATGGAGAACGTGGGTGTGAGTAATTTTCAAGTGTTGAAACGCGATTTGAAGATTAGGTGGAGAATCATTGTAATTATCTAATCAAGTGAAAATTTTCTTTTGGAGATTAGACGTTCATCCGTTAGGGAAAACATTAAAAATAAATATTACAAATGCAAACGATTTTTCATACATTTGCAATGAATTTAGAACATTCTTCCGTCTAAATATTTTACCCGGCATAAGTTCCCGCGAATATTGTCTCCTGAAAAGCAGTATTTTATTATGAATTTGGGTGAATTAATTCCTGGAATTTTTTAAAGTCATATCACCCTCAGGTGACGCAACGAGTCCGAAATAGTAGATTACATACCGTAGCCAGTAAAGTAAGGAATGTCTCAGATCACATGTAATTGTCCGCCGAGGCGAGGCCAAGGTCTACAAACATGTGATCTGAGGTTTTCTTAGTTACTGGCCAAGGTGTGTATATTATTTTTCTGCTCAACGTAGCCGAAAAGTGGCAGCTTCGTTTTGCACAGCGGCCCAAAAGTTGACACTTTCTGTCCGAAAGGCAGAAAATGCAATTTTTGGATCGGATCCGAACGTATGTGTGTGTGTTTGTATGAAATTTTTTCTTCGATTTTCGTCAATTGCTGGGCAATGCATGGATGGAATTGAACTTTTCTTCTTCAAGTGTATAGGTATTATTGGGCCATATCCATAACCATTGTTTAAAATTCGATACGATTGATTTTTTTTATTTCTAAGTTTCTGCAAAAATGTTTTTTTTTAAATAGCTAAAAAAACGTTCGGAATGAATTAAATGACGGGTGAAAAAATTTATTCCTATGTCCCCTTGACCTAGTTCGGACATGAAGGTGCCAGTAATAGATGTTATTCCAATTTTTTGGAAAATTCCCTTTTTAGTTTTCCAATTTCATTGATGTTTTCGGAAATTGGGCTTTAAATGGATTTGATAATATATTAAAAGGTTCCTTTAGATTCCAGAAATGTTAAGTTGAAAATTCGTTACGATAACTACATTCATTAATTTGTTTTTCATGATGAAATTTGGAAATTTTTGAATTTTCCTCAATTTTTTTTTCAAACTTCCATTTTTGATGGCTTTTTCAAATGTAATGGTTTGAATCTATGTAGTTATGCATTAATACAATATTTGTAATGAAATTCACTCGAAATTTCAGTTTTTATGAAACATGGGATAGAGAGAATAATATATGAAGGGACCATGCGGAAGCATATTCCTAATTTATTAGCAAAGGAAACTATACTATATCCGATGCGAGAGCAATTTCCCACTTCTATTTTTATCAGTTGCTAACACATGTGGAAAAATCAATCCTGTTTTCATTTCTTCGCATCCTTGAAATTCACTTGCTATATTTTCGTTAACGGAATTTATAAATCGAATACTCTCCACTCAAAAAGTTCTCAAAACCCGTATAAAATGCTCGATAAATTGATGATCGAAACAATTTTTCCATTTTTTATTTCTTTCTATGGAGTAATTGAAAACAAAATTGATAACATAATGGGTTAAAAACCCACGTGCATTAATCTCTGCCCCTTCACTTTCTTAAATCGTCGAGTCTCCTTCCACCGCCATTATTCATGCCGGTGAAAAACTTTAGCAATAAATATGAGAATCAATCACGGTCCGCCAGAGCGTTATACTCCTCTGGTTGTTGGAAGGAAGGCATTCTTTTAGCTAACAGCTGCGGTCCGATGAACCGGACTGCTTCAAAGTTGGTCGTGTGTCGGCGATAAAAAAATAGAGGAAAAAAACAAAAGGGAATGAAAAAAGTCACACAGAAAGTACCAACTCCGATACTGAGATTCAATGCTGCTTGAGACTTTAATTTCCTCTCTCTTTAAAGTCGTGCCTCTGTTGAGTCCTCAGTTTGTAGCAAGTTTTCTTTCTGTGGGTCGTGCAATTGTCACGACGAATTATGCATTTGTGCTTTAAGGTTCTTGTTATTCTGACAACTTTTCCGTAGGGACGAGGAGGTTCCTTCAATTACGAAATTTTTCTAGGGGTTACTCACTCTTGGGAATCTACACGAAAAATAAACAGAACGGTCGTATCACGCGATGAATAAAAAACAAACGGAAAGGCAATTTATTTTGTATTCGGTTTTTAGATGTTTGTGATTCATATTTTGTAGAAATTTCACGGGTTATTATACTTTAAAGCTGCCAAATTAAGAACTTGTGAAAATTATCAACGAAAAAACATGCACACAAATATTTCTTCGTAAGAAAACTCTAACAACATGTAGTAATCTGAGTATGCTATGACCGTTCTAATAGTAGATCGCTCAATTTAGAATTGTCTGTGAAATTTTTTCAAGAAAATGTTAGCATTCCGGTTTTCTAAATGAATGGTCCATCAAATTCCAGTATAAATTGTTTTATGAATAGACGAGTTTCAAAAAAATTTGGTATCTGCGGAAGAAAAGAAATGTCTAGTATTGAAATTGCAAGGCTTGTAATAATTTTTTTAATTTTCGCCGACCTTTCTAGACTGATCAAATTTCTGACAATGCTGAAAACAGTTGCCTAGTTTATCTTGGTGGCTGGCCATTTATTATGCATCATGCAAGCCCATGCAAATTTTCCAGAAGGAGGGACAGGGAGTAGAAAGTTTTATTTTCGGTGCAATATCAATAGTTTTGAATTACAAACCTGGCACCAGTGACATTTCCACATATGATCGGATGTTCGTCGTCGTCGAAGGCCCAATTGGATGAGTTCCAAGTCCACCTGTTGAAATAAAACACAAATCGATCTTGAAGTGTCAAACATCTCCATGATATTCCTTCCTTCCTTATTTATGGTTTAGGGTTCATAAGAAGTCTGATAGTTCAATAAAACAGAATGTCATCATTGAACTTGTATACAACTACTCCTAGCTTTCTACAGAAGTAGAATATCTGGCTGAGGAAAATAAAATGCCCAGTTAACCCGAACTATTTCAGTTTCTATGAAAGCCATTAAACTTTAACAGAGTTATAAAATGAGGATCGCGGCGAACGTTTATCGGATGAATTGACTCTTCGTTGTTAGTTATAGATAGCCAGCAATACAAGTGGGTCGCGAGTACTGATGGGGTGAAATTCGTATCGGGAAAAGCCCATCACACGATTGTTTCCAATATCGACTCTGTCGATCCTCTCTGTAGTTGATATATGGAGACATTGTTTCACCCGTTTTTCCTCAGTTATTTTCTCAGGACAGCTGTAATGCTGGGCAAAAGGGAAATACCAGTGGTGAATTTTTCTGTTATTGACCTAACTTGTTTTCCTTCCGAAGTGACGAATAATATTTATTGAAGAACGGACTTCAAATATTCAGCTTAATTCTCATTCATTATGATTGTCCCGTATCTTAAGTCTTGTTTCTGGACTCCTACAGCTGCTACAGCGAAAACAAGGTCCAGAGACCCTTCTTCTTGGCGGTCGTCTCAGATCATAGGGTCTGTTTTAATGATTTCTCGAGCGTGAGAGAAGAAAACCGATCACGGCTGAGTCCATTCAACTCCTGAAATTTTAATTTCCTTCAGCATTTGCGTAAACTACCAAAAGTCCTTTTCCGTCCCGGCGGGAGCAACGTTACATTTACAAACATACACAAGAACGTTACGCGGGGGGGAAATCTGATTTTACTCGTACACTGGATCAGAAAATTGGGTTCTAACCGCGGAAGGTTAAATAATATAATATTTATTTGCTCATGTAGCGGGAAGAACGAAATCAGGGTCCAATGACCCTCATGTCTAGTGGTTAGCGCAACGGTTTTTAAGAACTTCTCGAACGCTACCTATTTTTAGTTTATTGATTTTCACGTATCAGCTCTATTTCAGGAGTTTATTTTTTCATAATTTTCTCCGTGGAATTCGTGAATAAGCTGTATAAAAGAAATAATAATTATTATTTTGTAACAAAAAATAAAATATTGTTTTTGCAATACCTGCCCAAAAAGTTCACTTTTCGGTACCGGTTTTCGTGCGTAAAGTGGTACTTTTCCGCACAGTGTGCGTAAAAGTCAGA
>JAPYZN010001877.1:0-14113 GCA_030522865.1 Psyttalia lounsburyi | reverse complement strand
GAACATGATTTTTCTCCCCGGCGTAGGAGTAAAGTCACAATTCCCTCCCGCGCAGCGGGAGGGAAGTGTGTACTTTGCTCCCGCCGGGGAGAAAAATATTGTATGGAACTTGTGCGTAATATACTATTTTTAAATCGTAATAGTATATTGTTCACGGAGAGAGGAAAGAAGGTCATTGTTACGCGCGTCAGGTTTGCCGCCCGAGCGAAGCGAAATTTTTTTACTCCCGAGGAGCACATACTATTTTTTCCCCAGCGATGTGGAAAGTTCGTTACATTTTTTGAAGAATTGAAGAATTAAATTAACACTACAACCTATTCCAATATTACATAATCTGCAATATGTCGTACGCATGTGTTAACCGTTTGACACCCACGTTGATGGGCCTTTTTCAATCTCTTGTAACCGATTTTATAACATTACACAGTAGATGGTTGGAATTCTCATCCATAATGGATATGCAGAATTACATTGAAAGCATCAATTAATGAGGGATAAATCTGATATGAATTGATAAACTAGGAAAAGGGCATTCTTCCTACGCCTTGACCCTAAATATATAAATAAATGTTATCATTAGGATCATTTTTGTAGAGCAAAATGTCAGCTCGAAAAAAAGTCTTAATGAATATTATTCTTGTCCGTCATTCTCGAGATATTAGGTGATTTACACGACGATCTAGACACGGTACAGTTATCACACACGACGAATTTATGACCGAAATATTGCGATGTTGAAAAAACAATGAATAAAAAACTAACAACGGTTTTATTCAAATCAAATTTCAAACTAGATCAAGTCTTTTTTATTTCTCATTTTGTCTTTCCATACATTATCAACAATAGTCTTTCAATCCTTTGGATTGACGTTTTCTTTATCCTTATAATAGTTATGAATCGTAATGGTGTCGATTGTGCAGTTGCTAAATGTTATTCTGGAATCTTCTGTCATAAGACTTTGTACACGTTCAATTCGGTCGTTCGATATCGCTGAGGACATTTGCTTACTACGATGGAGAGTCTCCTGATTTCGTTCGTTTGTGGGCTCCTTCATCAAGAGATTATCGCGTGGCAGTGTAGGAGTTTTGTGAAGATCAATTGGCCGCTTCGTTGCAGTCAACTTTGGTGGGGTTCTGGATTGTGACAGGTGGTCTGTTGAGATTTTTTTGGTCATGTGATCATCTAGGGTGGAGAGTGGAGCAATTTGATGTAGATTTCTTTCAATTGCAATGTTTTCGTCATCCGAATCTCCGCTCTCCTTCGGAGTTCCACGAAACGCTGAACGATCAGCGAAATTAATCCACCATTCGTCATTCTCCTTACCCCAGTCTTCAGACACTTCCACAGCCTGTGAACTACCTTCAGTATCAGCTAGCAGTGGTCTCGTTGTAATATTTTATTTCTCTTATTTCTTTCTTTAAGAAATAAGTGTAACATTATTCTATTTTATAAAAAATGTGATAATGCTCTATTCGAAAAATATGACTCTCAATGAAACCCTAAAGTAATGATCTCAACGACAATATTATAAAATTTGATTAGAGGCAAAAGAGAAAATGAGGGTCGGGTAGGGGGCGCCAAGACGAGGTATACACACATGAGTTCACTCGGCGGTTTTTTCTCAAAAGTGAATTGTTTAAAGTAATATTAAGCCGAAAATAACGTTACGAGGAAAGCAATAATATACGAAAACTCGTCAAGAGGTAAAAGGGTGAGAAAAGAGGCATGTCTGTGACCGGGAAAGTCGAAAATCCCCTTTTGGAGGTTAGAATGCCATCCACATTGCCCGCACCACCGACCCCACAGCTATCCCAGTTACTGGTCCAAGAAGAAAATGGTCCACAGGAGGGGGATTCAGGGTTGGAGGACGAGGTTTTGCATGAGGAAGGTGAGGACATAACCTACTTTACTCGAATCACGAGGAGTGGGACTATCGTAACCCCTGCCAGAATCGTTAAAAAAAGAGGGAGGCCAAGGGGATCAAAGAATAAGGCGGATACCTCAGGCAGGAACAAGAACCTGAGGGTCAATTCTCTGGATCGCTACCTGAACAGCCAAGAAAATTCGGAGGCGCTGAGCAAGAGGAGAAACGTGGGGAGAAACAGGCGGCAAAATCAGGGGACAAGGTAGTGAGTAGGCCAGAAATAAAGGAAACGGCCTCGGTGGGGTCAACGCAACATTTATGGGGCACTCCTTCTACAACGAAGGAGGTCCCTAGTGGGAAACGCATGACGAAAAAAACCACGAGAAGGACTTTGAATTTCAGCAGTGAAGAGGATCTCATGACAGCTCCTGAGCTAGAGGAGGACCAGGAAGATACACAGGCAGATTCCCTTGACTTGTATTTACAGGGCCTACGAGCCAGCGAAAAAAGAATCCTTGATAAGGTCACAAAGGACCTTGAGGAAGTAGAAATGAGGAGGAACAAGGCTTATCAAAACCTTCTCCGACACGCTGAAATGGCTAATCAGAGTCTCCAGGAGGAAGTGTTCTCTCTGAAGAAAAGAGTGGAGGACCTGGAAAGACACCACGAGGTCTGCACAGGCAGATCTACAGGCAGAAACGGACAAGAAAATGATAGGCATGATAGTCCAGGAAACGAAGGCACTAGCGATGATCAACAGAAACCCAGCAGGAGGAGGAGAAGAACCCAGACCGTTAGAAAAAGCGAGGAGAGTGCTCAAAAAGGTAAAAATGACGAATCAAATGACAATTATACTTCGGACGATCTCCCCCTAGCGGGGTCAAGCCAGCCACCGACACAATCTGCACAGTTACCCCAGAATAGAGAGCGCGGAGCCCAAAGGCCACACTTAATCCCAGAGCAGCTTAGGCCAAAGGCCAGGGGTGGAAAACGGAACAGGCCCTTAATGAAGCAACCCACACCTAAACAGCAGCGAGGCCAGGCGCGAGGATGCGAGGCGGGCTCCAGGCCAGACCCTCACTTGTACAGACCATGTGCATTGCCTCGTCTGGCATCAGGAGTGGTTGGCGAGGAACTGCAGGCTAGAAAGGACAGGAAGAGCAACCTTATTGTGAGGGGTTGGAAGAACCACGACCCTGCAGCCACCAGGAACGATGTACATTACCAAGTACTAGACATTATCGAGCACACCACAGGAGTCGTGCCTCAGGTGAAAAATTTCCTCATTGTAGAAAATATTATAATTATCCAACTTCGAACCCTGAGGAATAAAATTGACATAATTAAACGAAGAAGCCTATTCAAGCACCTGAGAGGAATGGACATCTGGCTAGATGATGACCTCACGGACAGGGAAATAGAGATCCAGAGATGGCTGAGAATAGAGGCAGAAAACCGGGGAACGAGAGGACCAAGTACTAAAGTAGGTTACGCTAAAATCATCACCAATGGTATTGGCTGGGGTTGGGACGAAGAGAAAGGGGACTTCGGCAGACTCCCGCCGAAACGGTGCTTTCGTGAAAAAGTCCACATCTAAATCAACACTTCAAATCATTACTTGGAATATTGCAGGGGCAATGAACATGGAATGCATATACTAGTACTCATCCTGGACCATTAATCGAGGAAGAGGAAATAACGGAAATGTACCCCAGGCGCTCGGAGGACACGGATACCAACGCTGAAGGCCGAAAACTGCTGGAGATGTGCGAACAATTCGGCCTCTTAATCGTGAATGGCATCACAAGGAGCGATCCCTAGGGCAAGGTAACTTTTGTGGGGAAAGGCTGCAAATCAGTGATAGACTTGGTGATAGTCAAGGAGGACACCAGGAATTCGTTGGTGGCAGACTTGGAAGTGCTCCCGCGTCTCGAATCAGATCATCTCCCAGTGCAATTTGATCTTGCGTTGGATGTTCAGGTACCTGTGCAAACAGGACAGGTGGGTTTTACGGAGGAGGAAACTCCCAAGGAAAGGATCTTTTGGGATAAATCCAAGGTCAACGTGTTCCGAGAGGAGCTGGAAATGACGTGGCCACTCCCAGAGCACCAAGTACAGACAAATAGACGGAGACCCCGAGGCCTGGTCTTTCTGTGTCCTGAGGACATTCCGGAAAACAGGTGCAATCCAGAAACAACTTGGGAGAAGATCAGAACGACCATCTGGACTGCAGCTAAAGAGGCTGACATGCTCAAACGACCGGGAAAAGCTAACTATGTCGCTAAGGACCCTGTCTAGCTCGATGAGGAGTACAAGGGGTAAAGGAAGCTGGTTTTCGAGTGCCTCAAGGCCCGATTGTCAAGGCCGCGTGATCAGTACCTGACAGAAAGACACGTGACGGAAAGACGGAATCTTCAGAAGCTCTTCAAGCTGAAGAAAAAAGAGCATCTGGAAAGAGAATGGTCAGCACTGACGAACTGTAACGGTATGTCATCATTCTGGGCCTCAATCAGCAAATATAGAGCCCGAAAACCAAATAAGCAAGGGGACATTGCTGAGACTGCCTGGGTGAACCATTTCTCTTAACTGCTGGAGGCCGTAAAGCCCGAAGAAGAAACTGAACCTTTCGACTGGCACGGATTTGACCGGGACAATGACATACAGACACGGGAACAAGCACCTCAGGCACCATTGGACAGCAATCCGGAGGAGGATCCAATGAATGCAGAACTGACGGAGGAAGAGGTCTCCCGGGCTTTCAGAGGTTTAAAGAACCGGAAAGCACCAGGTGAGGATGGTATCCTGAAAGAATGCATCATCAGTCTTCCCCCTCACGGCTTGGGTGAGCTGCTTCTGGTGCTGAAAGAGGTCTGGCGTACAGGGAGCCTGGTTAAGGGTTGGAACAGAGCACGAATCTTTCCCATCTATAAATCAGGCGACTTGAACGACACAGGTAATTATAGAGGGATAGCGCTCCTAGACGTGTGCTATAAATGTCTCACGCGAGTGATGGCGGATAGACTTTACAGTTGGGCGAAATCGAATCGGATTCTGTGCGAAAGTCAAGCTGGGTTCCGACCTAGGAGGGGGACCAGAGACCATATCTTTGTCCTCAACGCCCTCATAAATGACCGTACGCGGGCAAAAGGAGGAAAACTCTACGCGGCTTTCGTAGACTTCAAAGCCGCTTTCGACCTGATAGACAGGAACATCCTGGGGAAGAAGCTATGGGAGCTTGGAGTGAGAGGGAGGATGCACGCAATGATTGGGAGCATCTACGCCCATACAGAGAACGACATTGTGACAGGAAAAACGACTTCTGCGAGCTTCGTTACTAGCAGCGGAGTACGTCAGGGCTGTCCTCTTAGCCCACTCCTGTTCGCTTTTCACATCAACGATATGGAGGAGGCCTTTAAGACTCGCATGGTGGGTGGGGCAGTGATAGGCAACGCAAAGATCTTCACACCAAAATTCGCGGACGATGTCGTGCTGGTGGCCGAGAAACCCGAGGAAATGAGGGCAATGTTTAAGACGCTGGAGACCTACGCAAAGGACAACAAGCTGACCGTCAATGCTCAAGAAACGAAGATGATGTCGTTCAGTAAAGGAGGCAGGAAGAAGGCACTCACCTGGCAGCTGAATGGCGAAGATATTGAAGTCGTGAAGGAATTTAAATACCTTGGCTACTGGTTCTCCTCAGGCAACACTCACAATCGGCACCTCCAGAAGATGGCGGCCAAGGCTCAGAGGCTCGTGAATACCACCTGGGGGATATGCAGGAGAGCAGGAATCGGCTCTCTGAGGAAGAGACTCTATCTTCAAAACACACTAGCAAAGTCAGGGTGTTTATATGGGGTAGAGATTTGGGGTTGGGCTAATTGCGAGATTAGAGCGTGTTAGAGCGTGTTGCGAGGTTAGAGCGTGTTCATAGACGACTAACGAAGATGAGCATGGGGGTCAGCCGGCATACCCCCAACTACATTGTTAGGCTGGAGTCTCGTCGCCCCAGTCTGACGGCGAATGCCCTAAACAGAGCGACTAGATACACCACAGAGATCCTGGCAATGGACTCCTTGCGCTGGCCGAGAATCTGCCTCCTCGAGGAACTGAGGAATGTGGCTAATGGACAGCCCTCCAAGTGGGATGGAACGATGGTCTCCTCGTTGCGGAAAGTTAACCGTGAAGAGGTGCTGGGCAGACCGTGGCACAACCCCGAGGATGAGGACAGCATCACCCGATTATTAGGAGCTAGTGAAGTCCGGAGGGAACAGGAGAGGGAACTGGACAGAGCAAGTGCAGAATCCTCCACCTATTGCAGGGGGTATTCAAACTGGCTGCATTCAGACATCTTCCTGCCTCAGCAAGGTAACAAGTTGAAAACAGGCCCAAAAGATATTTTTATTGGGAAGATCAGGACATCTCGGGTAAGATGAAGGAGCAATGGGCTAGAATGCGTTGCGGCAACCTGGGTAAACTGGGGAAGAAAGGCTTCACAGACTTCTCCTGTAGACTCTGCAAACTGGAAGCGGAATCTTGGCTTCACATCGGGGTCTGCGAAGAGGCCCTGGCTTTGATTGACCGCAAATGGACGGGCCCCTTGGAAGATTGGAGAGCAGGAGCAACTGGGGACGCTCTCAAAACGAAACTGGCTAGAGCCCTGAAGGGCAAACTGCTCAAAGTGCTCACGGACTACGCTTGGCACTATGAACGAGTGGCCAATGACAGGGAGAGCAACGACTACCGGAACGGCCAGCAAGCAGACTCATCAGATGTTGAGTCTCAATGAGACGCGGATACAATCCAGGCAGAGCCTTGATGGGAACTTCCCTGGAGCGTGGGCTACACCCCCATCGACCTTGGCTTACTTTTCATAATCCCAACCTAGCATTTAGCCCATAAACCCAGTTTGGAAAGGCTAATTTTTTCAGTTCTCCACCCTTATCAGAACCTGATTTTTATGGAAAGCTTTAATTACTAGTCTTTGTTCTAGCGTGTTATTTTTACGAGTATAAATTTTATACTGATGCGATACAGATACCAAAGCACCAATATGTAAAAAGCCTAATCGGCTATTTATGGAACTAAAAATAATAATATACATGCAAAAGAGAAAATGAAAGAATAAATAACTTCAATATAAATAATTCATTAATTTCAATATTCAAGATCACCCATTCCCAAATAAAAGTAATCATTCCAAGTACTACAATTTTACCTACTATCGCGATGCACATCTTTTTAATATTCACTTACATTCATTTTCATTAACTAGAATTCTCTTCACTACTAGGATTAACAATTAGGAAATCCAAAACCTAAATAAGGGGTTTATAATGAAATTCCAAAAATAAGAGAGAATTTCCTCTTCTTTATAATTCATTAACACCATATATTTGGAATCGTCAATAATCGTATTTCTTCCAGTTATTTTTTCAAAAATTTCAAAAAAACACCATCGTCACAAAATTATTTCCTATTAGGATATGTCCTTATTTCTCCTTGTCCTTATTGTCCTTATTTCACATACCTTTTTGTTTACATTCGTATTCTATATAATTTTTCTTTTTGTTCATCGATCAAACGAGAAGATTATAAATCAATGTTAACGCTTCGATTCATATCCAGTGCTCCACTTGGTGCCGTATATCATTATTATTTGTCCTTTTTTATTTTATAGGAAATTTGGAGTACCCACTTTATAACTGACAATAAATGAGAATGAGGATGCAATGATACTTAAGGAGAACAAAGATAACACGTGTACTCAGCACGATGGTCACCAAGCGAGAGAGCGATTTTAAATTCTGTAATTCTTCTCCCCGCCTGGTACCTGTACTAGTGAAGTTCATGATTCACCGGTATGAAATTATCGCTCCTTGCGATAATTTGAATTGTATTTGTGAGGGAAAATCAAAATCTCCCACAAATAATAATTCAACTCATTACATCGTTATAGTTTGCGAGATTGTTTGGCGAACCTTTGGTTTTTCATTAGATGGTGGCTCGAGACCATCTGTACTCCTACCAGATATCGGCAAATGAGTAATATCTATTATTCATTATTTATTATCATCATAATGATAAATGAGAAAAATTAAATTGTCATTACTCTTGTAATCAATAATGGGATAAAATTAATTTCTCATTATCAAGTAACGATTAACGACAAGATTCTGGAGCGTCAACAACACCTTGCATCCGACCATGATGATGACACCATCTCAACTCGGGACCAACAGAACCTGCTTCTGACATCAGCCAGAAACGATTAAAGTATTATTTAAAAGTGTACTAAAGATGCTAGTTCTATTATCAGAGAACTGATGCATCTAAACATTTTCCAGTTGATACAACAACTTAATGAAATGATCAACTTTCTCAAATCAACCAAATCTTCCATTGATCGCCTTACGTCATTGCCTCTTCACCTCTTCTGCCACGATTATACTGGCTCTTTAAGTCACCTTTCCTCAGCATAAAAATTAAATTAGCTCTGTACACAGCCCTTGTGTGACCAATCATCACATACGGTTGTCCAATTTCGCATAACGCGGCCTAGTCGCATTTATCTCGTCTTCAGATAACACAAAACAAATTCCTTCTCCATACTGCTCTTCACTTTTTCTCGTCCAGGGATTGCTACGGGCCCTTGCCCGAACTCGAAAAAGTGAAAATCACTACGGAAAAATATCGTTCCTGGGCTATCGTTATGGGGTTTTTTACTCGCGTGGTTGACCGCCTCGCATACGGCTCGGCTCATCAAACTCCACGCGAGTGAAAAAACCCATAACGACAGGCCGGAAATATACTATAGAATTATTATTATTATTGGTAATTCCCAATATAAGACTCGCATCTCCACCATCCATGAAAGCTTTAATATCAATTCAATCTACAAATATATCACTTCTTTAGCTAATAACTGCTAATTCAGCCTTTCTAATCACCCAAATACAGATCTCCAAGAGATTAACATAAACCAACAATCTGGCTAGTCTGGGTTCAGTAAGAATTTGTAATATAAGTAGTGTCCTCATGATCTTTTCTTTAATAGCTCTATCAATTAACTACCAAACGCATTAGATTTCAAAGCGGCTACGTCGTCTTTTTGTTTCCAAAAAAGTCTTCACCGTTTATAAATTTGAGTCTTATAGTCGTTTAAAATTTATTTAATATTTCATTGACCTAATATTGAGTATTTATCAAACAGAATTCGCACTAATTCTGTGTACAAATCATATTCAACAAATAAGAGTTATTCAATTTTTTCCAAACTTTTCCCTTCCTTTGGATTTTATACATATGTTTGGAAGACAAATAAAAGGATACTATTGAATCACGGTTATATAAATGATCAGCACTTATAAAGAATTAAGTGTAGAGATCCAGAGGGAGGTAGGTTTGTCAGCTTTTCGTCGATGGAGAGCTCGATGTCGTAGTGACGAGTAGAAAATTGTCCCCCAATCCGTTCAGCTCTCGTTGCGGATGGATAATCACTCAATAAGGAATAGTAGAAGCACCGACGTGGCAGTCATTGACGCTGCTACGTCGGTGACAATATTCGGTGATGAGCAATTCCTAAGAACCATCCCTCATATCCACGAATTGTTCATCGATGCAACATTCCGTATGTCTAAGAATTCCGAAGATATACCAATTCCTAACCATAATGAGGATAATCCATGACACGGTAAGCAGGAGTTATTCAGCAGATTCAATTATGAATGTGCTGAAAACAATTCAAACAAATTTACATTCTTTTTCATTTTCTATGACTTCCAGACAGAGCCGTTGGCCTGTGCGATTATGACGAGAAAATCAGGTACTGCGTAAGAAGCAGTATTCGATTTTTTCAAACCTCGTTTAGATCGGCATTTACATCCGCGGTTAGCCCATCAAGATTTCGAAACTGTCATCAGAAACGCCACACTGTAGACATACCAAAACAAATATTATATATTGCCACTTCCATTACGTGAAGGCATGGAACACGACCATTTTTTTGGTTGTTATTATTAATAACTTGCCGCTAGCTCAGAAAAATAGAAATATTGGAATAAAAGTTACTAATCTTATTATTTCAGGCCATATTCACCAGATTGGGAAAAAAAGGAAACGTCTTCAATAACCAATTAAATAATACGGACCTGGTCCAAGTTATTATCCAAAAAATCCTGATGCTTGGCCTATTACCTCAAGGAGCTATTGTTGAACCATTCCAATGGCTGATAGAGAATATTGCAGCAGATATTTTGGAATTCTTCTCCGATTTAATTGTCTATTTTCGGACCAACTGGCTAACTGATCGGGTTCGCTCGCAATTTTCAGCGTATCGTGTCCGGAATTCCTTAATTAAAATAAGAGGGTAACGTTTTTTGTCACCGATCTCTGCTCACTCTACTATATATCCATACTGTATAGTATGGGAAATTTGATTTGTTACAGAATACCCTATAAATATATCATTGTATTGTTATATGTGTTGATCAATCAATTCCAAGAGATATTAGTGTATTCTTAAAAAAAAATTTCGAAATGATGGAGAATTACAAAAAAATGGTGTAGGAATCAGCATTTTTAGGCGAAAAATATAAAATAAAGCCAAGTTGAAATAAATTAAAGACTTATCTCCCTTTTCATCGTTTAAAAAATATGACAAAATTTGTTATTTCGGTTAAATCCTTTGTACAGAATATGTAATAGATCCTTAGAATTGATTTCCGTTTTTTTTTTATAATAATCGACTTGTTAAGCGATTGTTGAACCCCCGAATCCAGCGACTTACCTCGAATTCCAAAACTTGACCGAGACGCCTGAATGGAGACCTAAATAGGAAATGGGGGTAGCAGCGTTACACTGAGATGCATTACAGCACCCAATGCGAATTCGGCTCTAGTGCTTGGAGATGGTACACTTCCAGAGACTTTCCCCAACTTAACATTCCTCCAGATTGTTGTTACAACATTGAGGGCGGCCATTGAAGAAACGCGATAGATCATCTCGGTCGTCGCTCGGTTTGGCGCTCATTGTGACGTGGCGGCCGACCACACGTCTCGATAAATTATAGTCTTAATCGACGCGGCTCTCTCTTTACCCCTCTGCCATGCGAACAGCTGACTCGCAGCTAACGTATGCATATCGCTGATAAAGTAGGTCGGGGAATATGGATCATGGGCCGCACACCTGAGGGCAGCAGTTACCGGACACTCCTGTCAATGTATTATTAATGACGAATTATAATTGGCCGAAACCAAAGTATAGATGACATGTGCCGAAATATAGGACCGGTGTCCATGTTGGAATCACTCTGATCCCGACATTCACTGAGGTTGCACACTTTACTTAAGATTTAGTAATTAAGTATTTAGTGCTAAGTCTTGTGCAAGACGGTGGAAATAAGGACCCCTACCAAGCCAAATTCACTTGGAAACGCTGAGCTGCGATCCGGACGACGTAATGAGCGAATTACGAGTGAGATATCAGCGAGCCGAGCACGTGCGTGTGAGTATATTTCCCCTTTATAGTGGCAGGTGTGCGGACACGGCGCGTTTGTTCCCAATATTAGCTATTGAGCACTCCGGAGTGCTGTGATTGTTCCCCGGGATATTAGTAAGTGATTTCGCCGAGGTTCTACGACGATCGAGTGATAATTTCACGGGCTTTGGTATCAATTATAGTACCGATCACTGGCCGGTGCTTGACTCGCCACGTGGCGTGTACCCGAATGCACTCGCATCGTTGTGAGTTCCTCGGCACCCGGATAGGATTTGGTTAAATAATAACTGAAGACGAGTGGGAGTTGTTCCCGAGTAATATTTATGACCGAATCATAACCCGTAGTTTATTGGAAATATCTAAAGCTTCGTGGAGTGGTCGCCGCGGGGCGGCCATCTTAGTGTTACACGCGGCCTTTCGGGAGTATTATTGTGGGATAACCGGACAAGCCCGAACAACAGGTATAGTAAGCACGAGGCAGTAGAGGGGAGAGCAGGCTGAAATCCGAAATTGTCACCGAGGGTATCAGCATAACACTCTAGCCGCCTCGTGGTCGTTTCAGAACAGTCTGTGGCGAATTTTATTCAGGGAATTGGCCACCCTGTCACAACATGGACTATCTTTTGCTTGGGCTTGCATAAATGAGGTATCGCTAGAGCTAATTCAGGAGGTCATGATGCACGTGAAGCGTGAGTTCCTCGCCAATGCTAACATCACACGTGTCACATGCCCGTTAGATTGGAGGTACAAGACAGCAATCGAGGAGACTTGGGAAGGCGTTGAAGTCAATATGACATTTGAGGAATACGCGGCGACAGTCATGTATCATTTTCACAGAATTGTCGGTTTGGAAGATAGCAGACAACGTGCAACACTGAATAAATTGTTATGTGTAGCCTTGTTACCAGCAGCAAAAATTCTCGAAGGGTTCCAAATTACTTGGGAATCCTTAAGTGTAGAGAATCCACCAGACCTGCAGCCTTTCTTCTAGTGGTATAACAGTGCTTTCATTGAAGGGCTAGATCCAGAGGTTTTGAGTTTCGCCAATAAATTTGGTAGTTTTCATTTGTTGGGCAGAAAAGTGGAGCTAATCCTCACTAAGGACCTACCTCCTCACCCAGGACCTTGGAATATATTTTATCGATGTATTCAAATCCTTCGGGCCAGTTGGCAAAATATCAGAACACTCATCAATGGAACTCCCTAACGGATTCGCGAAATCTCCAAAAGCCCACGTACTACCAGCATCATCAAAATGGCACCGTTTAGAAGAGTTTGAGTTCTTCTCTTGCGAGAACTGATAACTACCACCAGGGTGTTCTCCGTGATGCCTTCCCTGATAACACCTCAAGTGGACAGCATTGTATCTCAGACGGGCCTTCGTTACTGGAGAATTCCATCCATCACCAATCGAACAAATGGTGAGAGGCGCTATTTTTCCACAAGAGCAAGTTCCACGAGATCCGGCATTCATCGTTCACGACATTCAGTGGAATGATGTGTTCCGTCCAAGACGTCCGAGAGGGGCAGGCCTCCAAGAACATGGCAATGATGAGGACCTTGAGGTTGAAAGAGGGAAGAGAAATGAACCAGCATATAATTGGCGTTGCATCACTTGTGATGAGCGAGCACTAGAAAGTATTGACCGAGCTTGCAATTGCATGGTCCTGTGTAGGGAATACGAGCAAAATCAGACGGCCAGAGGTATATTAGAGTGTCTACAGTGTCAATCCCGAGTAGCCAGTTATGAACGCACGTTCATTAACACTCGCGAAGGTGACGCTCATCGCGGAGACGACCCGTATGATTTTCTGCGTCATATTTGTGACAGTGGGGAGTTTGTCCCTATGATGGGCTCAGCTTGTCACCAAGTAATTTCTTGCAGCGACTGCTCTAAAATCATTATTAGGGGATCGAGGGCACTCAACCGCGGGGCCTGTCCTGGATGCAATGTGGTTGGTCGTTTGGATCGAGTAAACATCAGACTACGTGTCTGAGTAGCGGCAAGAAGTTACGAAAATCAGAAAATACGGATTAGGCTAAGAGCAGTCGGAGAAGGGACGTGAAGAGAGACAGTGGACCCGCCGGTGAGAGTTACCCGACCCGTGGTCTGAGAGCCTGAAGAAAAGAACCTTGCCTGGAGAGTCCGAGGGACCCCATGAGCATGAGGGACACTGATGAGCTGACGAAGAAGCCCCGATTCCCGTGGAAAACGTGTGAGTCGAGTGGCGAACGTACCGAGAATTAGAAGGAGTGACGAGAAGAGGACATGGTTGCGAGAGTGACCAGTGGCTAAGGAGCATGTGTGGCAAGACCTGCGGTGGCCCCTCATATCGAAGAAACCACGAGGAATGGCTCTCTGTCGGAAGCTATCGAAAAACACAAAATACCCGAACGATATTTGTGAAGCAAGAGGCCAGGGCATCTTGACCACGGCCTCCCAAGGTGAGCACAACCATCAACGGCATCACCAGAAATGTGGTGTACTTAATGACAATGTTTTATGACAATAAAGTTTTGAAATAGTTTGATCATTCACGTCAGGTTTGAAATTATTCATTATCCTGTAATAAGAAATGGATCCTTATTCTTTTTCACAGAATTCTGAAATGATGCTGCGGACAATTTTGAAAAGGTCAGGTGTATCAAATAATATATATACAGGGTGTCCCTAAACTGCGCACTTTCCTCTGGGGGGTGGATAGGGGATGAAATTTGGAGTCGAAAGATCCTTGGCGATTTTGTTGTCCGACG
>JAPYZN010001876.1:0-17005 GCA_030522865.1 Psyttalia lounsburyi | reverse complement strand
TCTTTTTCGAAATGAACAAACCCAAATTTTTCCTGTAATTGACTGAGTGATAACCTAATGAAAATGCATAATGATTTAATTTATCTTGACATATAATAAGAACGATACGACGAAATTCATTAATGGATAAATGCTACTGAAAAAATAATGAAAAGAAAATAACATAACAAAAAAAGCATCAACGTAGCGGCCGCAACGGCGCTAGTATTAAAAAAAAATAGAAGCAGTGAAACTGGTGACAGATCCCGCCAGTGGAAATTTAGGCTCTCTAAGGCTGATAAATCAGGAGTTCCAGGCTCAGATGTGACATAATTTATTATTTTTCCTCCCGTAAAACCCGATTTTCTACTCCCCACACCGACCCACCTCCAGCCTCTTTGACTCCCCCACCCTCCCCTCAATATCCGCCATTTTATCTCACCTCAAACCCCCATTTTTCCCTCCCTAAAATCCTATCATTCCTGCAAAATCATCTAAAATCGCGATACCACCCGCACATTCATCAGAATGAACGTCTGTCCGCAGACCGGAAGTGGTGTCGGCCCTCGGCCTAAAGCGGAAGTAACAAGCCACGCCAGCAGAGCGACACAACGTCACTCCTCCCCCCTACCTCCGGCTCTCCCTATCATCCGCGAACATTGGGACAATTGTCACAGACACATTGGACATTTCGGTTGGAATCGCGGAAAATCATCCAAAACGCCTGTCATTCGTCTCTCAATTCGTCTCCTCCTCCCCACTCTCGGGATCCCCCTCCAGTATCGACTGTCATTTTGTCTCGTGTCCGCCATTTTCTTTTGTTCCATGTTACCCACGAATTGGCTCCAAGCGATACTGCATTATCTTCGGAGGTCGTTCTCCTCTGCATGTGGAGAATTTTGAATTTTTGGAAAATCCGTGGGAGTGCGAGGAATTCGGAGATAAACCTATGAAAAATGGAGAGAAAGTTTTACGCCGTTTACTGGTACAATTTCAGGTGAAAGTTGGGTTAGGTTTCAGGGGCGGATTTTTCGGGTGGGGGAATTTTTTCAGCAGTTCATAATTGAAATTGATAATTGGGGATTGAGTAAAGTAAATGAGTTTTTTTAATTTTTTATGATCGATTTTGGGATTTTTAGGTCATGGGGTGGGGTTTTTTTTGGGGGGAAAATGAAGCTCGGGTAATTAGTCCATTTTAATTGGAGCAGGGGATAATTGGCTTCTCGAGAATCGGAAGGAAATCGATTTAGGAAGATTGATTTTTGGGAGTCATTGGTTATCTCGGTAGCAAGTGGATTTAAGTGAAATTGTGATAAGATATTTTTTTTGGGAAATTTAATTTTCTACGAATATGGTCTTTTGACTTTTTTCGATGGGATGAATGGTTGATGAGATAATTGGAGGTTGACTGATGGGGAGTGAGTTTTATGGAATTATCGTTGGGAATTTTAATCTAGAGATGAAATAAAATTTTTTCTTGAAAAAATTGCTGCGATTATTTTGGACTGTTTTAATGGCATTTTTCTTTGTCAATTTTGTTGCAGGAATAAAGGGAATCGTTGCGTGAGCGGGGGTGGCAGCCGCGGTAGCGGTGCAACCGGCACAACCGGGCCAACTGGTGCAACTGGGGGTGGTAACAACGTTCTTGGTAACGACGGTAGTGTTATAGTTGGTCGTGGGGCCCTCTACGGGGGTGGTGGGGGCGGTGGAAGCCCTAGACGTGGAGGTGGTCAAGAGGGTGGTGGACAACCACCTATCAACGGTCATTACAACGGTCATCATACCACTAGTACAAGACACCACAGGCACAAAGTGTCAGCTGGCTGTGTTGAACTACGCCATCATCCACATCATCACCGACACCACCCCCACTATCGCTCCCACCATCGGGGCATGACCATGGGCCAAAAGATATCAGGTAAATTATTTCATAATTTTTTTTTATTTATTTATTGGGAAATTACAAAAGTAAAATTGATCGAAATCAAAAATAGCGCCTCTGTCAGTGGAGCAAGACAGAACGTCTTCAATTGACGATATCTCGGGATTGGCAGAGTGAAATTGAATGATTTTTGTTTCATATTAAAGCTCAGGTTTTCAGCTTCAAACTGAAAAAAAAATCATTCCATTCCGTTCGGCCGATCCCGAGTTATTGGCAATTGAAGACAGTCTCTTTTTGTCCCACTCTTCTCTGAGGATAATAAATTTATAATTAAGTAGAAATAAGTAAATAAAAATTGGAACAAAAAATGAAATTAGTTTTCTCGGGTTATTTGAAAATTATAGGTATCCTGATCTTTTCAAGAAAATGTCGACAATTAATTCATCAGAATCAAAATTAGATTAAATCTGTCAAAATAATTTATGATAATTCACCTCATGACAACTAGTAATTATCTCGTTAACGAGTGATTTTAACTGAAAATGTCAGATGAAACTTTTTGTAGAGAGTGAAATTCTCTACAAAAAATGTCCTTGGAGATTATTTTGTCTAGTCACTCCTCTGCGAGATAATTGAACTTTCAAGTCGTGAGTTCTTTATGAGTGGGTAACAAAATCAATTTGACTTTTTTTTTTCATTCTCCACTTCAATTATCCATCCTGACCTTTAAATCGGAACGAATTAATGTATTTCTATTTTTTCCCCAGTCTAATTAAGGCTTGGGGCCACGAGGAAAAGGTCGATGCCCTCGAGTGAGTCGCGAGTAGTTCCCAAATTATTTTCCGACAGTTGTTCCTGATAAGAGCCCACAATTTTCAAGATATCTCCCCAATCCCCTCCCGAATTTTTTATATTCACTATTTTACGGATAAATAGCGACGCGAGATTAAAAAAAATTACACTCACGTATTCCAATGTGCGACCACCGACCATGCATCCACATTTAACTATTTGCGTTTCTCCGTTGAAAACCCCAAACCAAACATCCAAAAAAAAAAAAAAAAAATAAAAAAAAAAAAAAAAAAAAAAAAAAAAGAGGAGGGAAAAAGAGAGCAATTCAGCATTTTTCCACCACAAATATTTAACGTGTTCACCTCTATCACTCTCATACCCAGACAGCGGACGGCATTAGTACGGCGGGAGCTATAAATAAACGAGAATGAAAAGTGCGGGGAAAATTTTTGGCGGGTGAAATAAAATATACTGCCTCCAGGCTTGATTTACAGTCCGACAGTAGACATTTCTTGATCATTATTTTTTTTTCCATCCGATCAAATTTTGAATTGAAACCGAAATTTTTTTTTTAATTCGCGAGAGTGGAAATGGCGATCACGAGAGTTTTAATTAAAGAATTTAATGATTTTTATTTTTTTATTTGTGAAAATTTTGGCTGCTCCGAATCGATTTTTTGAAAATCGATTCGCAGACAATCGATTCGCTTTCGAGAGCTCGTCGAGTGCTCATTCGAGATATTCAATGATTCTCCTTTATTTATAAAAAAAATGTCTTCATTTTAATTTTTTCCGCTTTTTTGTTCTTATCGATAATGACAGCTCGAATTATCGAGTATCGATTAATCGATAAAAGTGCAATAATCGATTAATCGTATCTCGCATTTCGAGATTTTGTGCGTTCCTTTACGAACATCGACTGGCATAATAAAATTATCATTATAATTTTTCTGTCATTTTGTTATCGATTGTCGAGTATCGATTAATCGATAAAAGTGAAATAATCGATCAATCGTATCTCGCACTTTCGAGATGTGAGGACCTCCATTATTAACATCCATAAGAACATGGATGGATCGTTTATCGATTTCTCTTTTAGTATCGATACAAAAAAATCGATTTATCGTGCATTTCGAGATTTCGATACGATACGACTGCAGATTCGAGATTTCCGATGGTTCTCCCGTATATATCAGGACAATTAATTAATCACCATCAGCCGGAGACTAAAATTAATTTCTCCCAACCGTCGACCGGCTGAGCAAATGAAATTTTTTATTCGCCAATGAAAAATTAATGGCAGTGTAATTTTGATTAATGCCAGCTGCTTAAAATAATTTTCACCGAGTGTCCGTAGTTTTTCCACGTTTTTCCCTCATTTTCACCGGAGAAAACTGACACATTATCCCTGTAATGCACCGCAGCTCGTAAATTTGTCCCGATTGCCTGAGCGACGCTACGTCGCTTACACCCCGGGACAGATTAATGAAACCCCGTAAATCGATTTTTATTGTCCGGGAAAACTAAAAGGTAGAGAGGGACTCGTGCCTGGCATTGGGAATTTTCTGGCGCGATGCGGACATTCTGTGGACGTGAAAGAAAAAAAAAACCCCCCCCGAGGAAAACGGATACGAGAGGGAGAAAAAAAAATCTCGCGCGTCTAAATCATATCCGGAACAGTAAATCATTGGCAAAATAATTTTTTCCCGTGTCGTTTTGGCGAATTAATTCCCTAAAATTTTTCATTAATTTTTACTGGCCCTCAATTTTTGATCTCAACGGTTGAGATTGTTTTCTAGTCGCCACATTTTTCCAAGACACTTTGCGAGTTGAAATATCGCATTTCACATTTTATCTGCTCAAGTTTTTTTTCGTCTCAGTCCGTTCCAATCTAACCGAAACGCTTTCTTTGAGACTTACAAAAGTCTTTGGGCGAGGGGAAAGGGACAACGGAGAAACGGTCAGTCCGGCCTTTTTTGCACCGCAGAAGTTGCACAGCTGCTGTGGACAGAAAACCAAACTGAAAATCCTGTTGGTAAACCCACGGGCTGACCGATTCGTTGGAAATCCTTTGTGGCAGGATCTGAAACCTCTGGGAAATTCTTTGTTGAATTTTTGAGAATAAAAATCGCCAATTGTCGGGCACAAAATCTCGTACAAAGTGTTTTAAAAATATATAAATATATCCGTCAACAAATAAATCAGTCAATTATATTTAATATAATTATTTGCAACTCCAAACGGATTTTGCTCATAAAATTTTGATAAAATCCGATTAGAATTCCCGTAATTTACATTTTAAAATCGTCAATTACCTCACAAGCGCCATTGGCGGATTTAACAACATGACAGATTATTATTATTATTGTAAATTATAATTGTACCGAATTTTTTTAAGGCGGCGTGAAGAGCGTGACGCGCGAAAGCGGAGCGGGAGCGGGTGGAGGTGTTGGAGTCGGTGGTGGTACAGTACCACCATACAAACCAGTGGTGCCACGTGAACTTGCTCAGGACTTCTCGAGGCCGGCGCGTCTCGATGTACTCCTTGATATGCCACCAGCGTCACGAGAAGCACAAGTGCATCACGGATGGAATGCCGAAGACCGGAGTCTCAATATATTCGTCAAGGTAAAGGCTCGAATGAAAAATCGGCGAGGAAGGAGTCGTCTTTGAACTTTATTTTATTTCCAAATGTCTAGGAATCGCCGGCAATTAATTTTAACTTGCATCTACGTTCATTGGAAAATTTAATAACATTTCTATTGGACATATGCAGTTGTCCAGCCACTTTATTAATTTAACAATATTAACAAAATATTTTTATCAAGATTTAATAACACAAATTTTATAGGAGACACTGGGAAAAAAGGGAAAATCTTCAATTGCCGATAACTCGGAATTGGCAGAGTGAAATTCAATGATTTTTATTTCATTTTAAAGCTGGGATTTTCAGCTTTGATGTGACAAAAAATCATTCAATTTCAATCGTCCAGTCCCGAGTTATTGGTAATTCAAGTTGTGCTATTTTGCCTGGTATTCCAAAATTTTCAATGTTCAATGTTTTTTTCGGCTATTATTTTTATTTGGGCCTGTAGAGAGGGGTTTCCAGGGGGAAATTTTTCCTCTGTTGATGGTAATACTCCTCACGTAGGAAAATAAATTTTTATTTCACCATAAATTAACTCCACTCGTTGTGATCTTTCAGGAGGACGACAAACTGACGTTTCACCGTCATCCAGTTGCCCAGAGTACAGACTGCATAAGAGGGAAAATTGGTTATACAAAGGGTATGCACGTGTGGGAAGTTAATTGGAGTACAAAACAACGTGGTACACATGCAGTTGTTGGTGTTGCAACCGCCGATGCACCATTACACAGTGTTGGCTATCAGAGTCTAGTCGGCAATAATGCACTCAGCTGGGGTTGGGATCTCGGTAGAAATAAACTTTATCACGACTCTAAGAATAACAATGGCGTTACGTATCCAGCGCTACTTAAACCTGACGAGACGTTTGTTGTACCAGACAAATTTTTAGGTAATTACGAAGTATATTAGTATTTTTTCTTTTAAAGTTTGTGTAAATTGAAAAATGTGTCGTTAACGATTTTCCAAAACTGGCGATTGATGCGTGCCAAATGACAGGAAAAATAATCATTAAATCACGAGGAAACCTAATTTCCGACCACCGCGCCTGATTTCTGCACGTCGGTAATTACATTTGCTCACGATTTGGCCATTATTTCACGTGTAATCAGTGACGGCGATTTAGAGGTGGCGAATTATTACACTCGAATCTTAATAACAAAAATCATTTGTTATTGTTGTTCCAATGGGCTTGTTGTTTTCACAGTTGTCCTTGACATGGACGAAGGAACGTTAGCATTTGTCGTTGATGGCCAGTACCTGGGTATAGCATTCAGAGGACTAAAAGGAAGAAAGTTACATCCCATTGTTTCTGCAGTGTGGGGACACTGTGAGATTACGATGAAATACATCGGTGGCCTTGACCGTGAGTATCAATCCCTCGATAACAATATTATCCCCTGATTAACTTCATTTCCCGGCCTTAACCGAGAAATACTCCCTCAATTATTACCTACTTCGCTAGTCAATCCTTAAAACTGTTGAAATTGTCCGGAAATTCTTCTCGAGTGATCTCCAAAAGAAAAAGTTCTGGCAATTACAAAAAAAAAACATGTCAATGAGAATTTGTCAACATCTCCAATTAATTACTCTTCTCATCAACTTTCAGCCGAGCCTCTGCCTCTGATGGACCTCTGTCGAAGAGTAATCCGCCAAAGAATCGGTAAACACCGACTCGAAAGAATTCAAGACCTAAATCTGCCCCAGGCCATGAAGACTTACCTTCTGTATCGTGACAGGAGGTAACCACCACACTTGATTCATCAGCAAATATCCGATAAAATCATCGACGTATGTCCAGATAATGCCCAGCTGCCTTGCAAGCAACCGAGAACAATCCACGTGTAGTCTCGTGTCTCTTTCTCCCCTTAAAAGCGAAAAAAAAAAAGGAAAAAAATTGATAAAATAAGAAAATGATGAGTCGTTAATTGTGAGCGTCAATGTCCAATAAAACATTAACAAGTCTGCGAAAAAATGAAAGTCTCAAATTGCCATCGGGAAACGACTCTCATCGATGGAGAATAAAAAAAAATCTAGCGAATTATTAGGTAATTGTTGTTTTATGTTGTCAATACGACTTCGTCGTAGAGTCTTTATTAATTGTTATAAGTCGATAAAAAAATGTGTGGCCGTTTATCATTTATTATTTTTTTTTTCGAATGGTTTCACTCATTTCTTCAACGTTTAATTAATTTTCTCTCGTCTGCAGTTTTATTTGCAACGCCGGAAGAATTTAATTTGCCGTTTATTTTGATTTATTCGAGTGGTGATGATGAGAGAGGAATAATTCATCGGGGAGTGATGATTTTCGGGGTTGACTCGTATTAATTGGGGATTATTGGGATTTCAGGGGGATTTAGGGGAAAATGTCAGGAGATATTTTTTGTGGAGAATTCAATTTCACAGAGATAATGTCTTATGATTTTTTCTCTTAAAATCCATCGGTTTTGAGGTAATACCACTTTTATGGGACAATAACGAAACTCGTTAGTTCGAATTAATGATTCATTGATTTAGTAATTTAATGAAATTGATGGAGACACGTGGGGACTCGAGATGACCGTGACCCTGAGGATTCATGGTTGGCCAGTAAATAAAAACAGTTAGACTTAGTCGAGCCTGAAGACTGACAGTGGTCATTGGTACCTAGATTGCAACAAATGAGAGTTAATTTAATGGAAAATTTGAAAATTGAGGGATTGAATATCTTATAATCCTCGGTAATTGTTGTAAAAGTCTAGTCTGATAATGGTAATGGGCAATTTTGTAACTGGAGATGATGAGGACAAGTGGAAAATTCACGAAATTATGAACTTTTAATTAATAAAATGATGATTGAAATGAAAGAGATGGAATAAAGTGTACAGTGACGAATTAATAATACGTGGAGGGGGGGATTTATTAATTGCGAGAGGTGATTAATCAACAGCCGATCCCTTCCATGGACTCGTTTTTCAAATATTTTCTAAGCATGCTAGGTATAATGATTAATAGAAGTGTGAGAGTTATCTGGGGGGGCAACATGATTTCAAGTAATCATTGAGAGATTTTTTTTTCATGATGTTAAAGAACGAAGTGACGATATGTGTGAACCGATTGATTGATTTATTTACGTTTTATTTTATTTCACTTTATGTGGTTTTTTTTTTTTTTTTTTTTTTTTATGTGAAATTTAATCGTCGGTCTGGTCATTTTTGTGTCATGATGTGTGATGATGAGATAATTGGTTATGACGATATTAATAAGACGATTTTGTGGAGTTTTTTTTTTTTTTGTTCACTCGATTAACGAGTGTCAAAAGAGTTTATCATTCGACTTGTGTTAATTATCTCGTTAATGAGTGGCCCAAGGGGGAAATGTCTTGAGACACTCTTTTCGGAGAATTCAATTTCCCACGTAAAATGTCTCTTGTCATTTTTGCCTCGAGCCAACTGTTCTCGAGATTATCGCGAAGTTACGGGGAGACGAGATTTGACATTTTTCCCCATTTGTGAGGTGAATATAATTAATTACCTCGACTAAGTAAATTTAATTATTCTTTTTTTTTTTTCTGATTAAAGCGCAAAAACATTTTACGTTAATTATCTTTTCTTAGAAAAAGCGACTGACTACGGGCATTGACAGTCAACGTGCATAATAATTAATGTACTGTCATTGATTGAAATGAAGATAATTATACAAATACTTTATGTTGATTAAAGCGAAAATTCCGTAATTTCTCCATGACGAGAAATTACGATTTTTGATTGGAAAATTATTTGTTTTGTTCATTTTTTTTTTTTTCGTTTATTTTCTTTTCTTTTTTTTTGTAATTGAAAATTGTGAAGTGGTTTTGAAATTGTTTGGGGCGTCTCATTAATGATGAAAGTGATGAAAAATTGAATGAGATAGAATTATAAGAGGGAAATCGGGGGGGGGTAAAATCGACGTTATATTAATGTATATATCGTATTCTGTCCTGTACTCTATTTCATCGTACAAAAAAAAAACTTTTTGATGATTGATAATGCCTGGCCTATATTGTGATCATACGCACATTGGATTATTCGGTTCAGTGATTTATCGAGGGGAATTATGAGCTTTGGGGATTTTTAGTGGCCCCCTTTTTTTTTTATTTAAAAATTATTTCTGTGGATTTTGTCTTCCAAATTGCAGTTTTCTCGTTTTAGTTTTATTTCTTTAGAACACAAATTTTGGAAATGATCGTTGGGAGGTTGGCGACCTCATGAAATGAAAATTAATTTTTGGAAATATCTCAGAGGATTTTTTCGACAGTTTTGTCGAGGTATTGACGCCTGTCAACCCGCCATTTTTTGAGCAATTAAAAAAATGTCAGAATAATGACGAGATTAAGACAGACAATCCCCTAAAGATCATCAAAAATTGCAGTGAATTTTTTATCTACGTAAATTACGAGCTTCTGAGGATTTTCAGTTTTTTAAATTATTATTCCTGTGGACTTTGTCTTCCAAATTGCCGTTTTCTTTGATTTTATTTTCATTTTTTTATTGCACAAATATTTGGAACGATGACCGGAGGACTTGAGTCTTTGTAGTGAGTGGAAAATAAATTTTTGGCAATATCTGAGAAGATAAAACAAAAAATTATCCCCAAAAAATTCATCTCTACATTAAATTCAAAAATTAAATACCGAAAAAATTAAACAAAAAAAAACATTTTCTGCCAAAAACAATTATATCCTACAAATACCCCAATTGAATAATTAAAGATCATTAAAAATTGTTTTTGGGACTTTTTCCCTATCGATAATTTCCGTCGCCGTCGTCTTCCAAATTCCATTTTCCTTTCCTCTCAATTTCAATTCTTCAACTCCACAAATAATAGCAACAATTAGGTGACTTGAGTTGTGACAATTAAAAAATTCAGTCGCCAATGCGTCCAGTTAAGAATCCCCGACATTTTCCCCCGAAAATTAATCTCGAACTGCGAGAGAGAAAAAAAAATTAAATCTCACCTCCTCTGATCAAAAATTCCCCAGACAACAGCAGAAAATCCCTCAGACTAGTCCTCAGAGCTCGCCTCACTCCCCCACAAGCGCTTACGTACAAACGACTCAAAATAAAAATAAAAAATAATTGTTCATTTGAATTCCATTAACTAGACAATTCCCAATTTTCTTCGCCCAAAATTATCCCAAACGAATAAACCCAAATTGAGCTGAGAGAAAAAATCGTCAAACTCACAACCGTCTTTGTAACCAATACCTACTATTTTATATAGTAAAAAGATAATTATAATACCATGTGGACGGATGTACCATGTGACCATGAGACAGGAAGATGAAAAAAAAAAACTAGCATTAGTAATTTGTAAATATGATTATTATAAAAATTGATAATATTAATATTATTACGATTAATAGTTTAATTGATTAAGCGAATTATCGTGTTAGTCGGCATAATGTGAATTCATTTTATACGGTATAACGAGGAAAGTGATTATGATGATACATCTGATGATGAGGTAAATACTTTGATTAATCAATTGATTGATATATTAAAATTCACGAACGATGAGTGGGAATTAATGAGAGAGTGTAAAGGATTGGTGAGAAGAGGAGGGTAGGAGTTTAATGGTAAAAATTAAATAAAAGATAGTATGTCGAAGTTTCTTTGTCAATGAAAGAAATAATGTTTTGGGCAGTGTGACCCCTTCCCTATAATTTTAAATTGCCTCGATAATAAAAATTATTAAAAAATACAACCAATAAATGGATGAGAAAAACAATTATGTTGAGGATTAATCAGTGTTTTTTTTTTTTAATGGAATATTTGGGGGGTATTTTTAAGGCTCTCTCTGTCTCCTTCCCTCTCTTCTCATTATCTTTTATTTTTCGGGGGGCTGTTGGGGGTTCAGGGGTGGCTGGGGAATTTTTTTCGGCCTCGGGGAGGGCGTTTGCCGCCGATTTTCCGGGTTTTCTCGGGAGGGGGGCGAGATAGGGGAAAATCTCGAGAGACACTTTTTGTGGGGAATTAAGAGATCTACTACAATTGTTCTATGATGATTTGTCGTAATTTCACTCGTTATCGAGATAATTGAACAATTAACGAGGGGTCATTGCACTTTTACTGTCTTTTGGGGATCTGGTGATTTTCCACATAAATAATCTTCTAGGAATTTTCTCTGGGTTCAGTGGCTTCGGAAAATTTTGGGGAATAGACGCGATTGAATTCTGAAAGGGCTATTCGCAATTTTGAACATTTGGGGTTTTTTTCTAATTTTATTTTGTCAATTTCAGGGGATTTTTGAGAATTTGAATTTTTTCGAGGGATTTCCCGGCTCATTCTGGCAGAGGATTAATGTTATTTAAACAAAAGTTCAATCCAAGTCTCAGAATTAATAAAAAAAGAAATTAAAATGTTGAGTCTTCGATTGAGCCTTAAAACCGAATATATTTTTCATATTTTCGTTTACGTCAGGTCGTCTGACTCAGTCGGGCCCGAATCTCCTCATTCCTCCTGTAAATCTCTTTCTTTCCATTTTTGTGTGTACATACGTTTTGTAATAATTAAAACTAGATAACAAATGAAGAAATACCACCGACGGAAATCGACAAAATCTGTCGACAATTTTCCGATAAATCTCTGTGAATATAAAAACAAAATAACAAGTGGATCGAGTGCAGGATCAGGGAAGGTGAATATTTAGTCTTCATTTATTTATTAAATTCAGCAGAAGTAATGAAAATTCTAAATTATTCTTAATTACTCTTCGCCTCGTGAGCCATTTTTAACTTTGTACGATCTTCTTTCTGTCCATGCGATTGAGAAAATCCACATTATCTGTCGCTCTTGATCATCAGCAATTGATGAGAAATCATGTACGAAACGAAGAAAAATATTCTTTTCATCTTTAAAAAAAAATGAAAGTGATTTCACTTAATATTTCGGGAAATTTCTGCTGGAGAACTCGGCGAAGGACTCATCCCTCACTAACGAGCATTCTTAATTCGTAATTATCCCGTTAACAACTGATGTCAGCAAAAAAAGTCATAAGAAACTTTTTACAGAGAATTAAATTTCCCACAAGAAATGTCATTTAACATTTCTCTCTAAATCCACTAGTTTTCGGGATAATCGCAATATTTCGAGGACACGAAATCGTTTTTTCCATTTATGAGCTGGATAATTAATTACCTCCCCTAAATAAATTTAATTACGCATTAAAAAAAATTGAAACCGCAGTTTTTACGTCAACATTCATAATAAATAAACTATCCAACGGTAATTATGTAAGATAATAATTAATTGGCATTTTTCATCGGCAGAAATTGCAATTTTTATTGAATTATTATTTTCTATTTTGTTCACAATTATTTTTTTTAATTCAGTGAGACTAATGATAGATTCAGAATGCCAGGGCGAGAGTCTTCTCTGTCCAATGTTCTTCATCAGAAGTGTCCCCCGTCATTTGACAAAATCGAAATGAAAATAATCCCGCCGAGAAATGAGACACAAGATCACTTTCAAATTAAAAAAAAAATGTTCCCGTGATACTGCCTGCCCGCCTGTCTGTGTTACTACGTTGCCTCGGCGAGTGTGTCTAATTTATTGACAAATGCGATAACAACAGACAACAAACTCGGAGTGAATGATAATTTGAATTGAGCAAATGAGTCGCTTGATCGTTGAAAAAATTTCAAAAATCAAAGTCCCTCGGCTTTCATTCACTAAGAGAAATCCAAAAAGGAGAGATATTTTTGCATCTTGAGGTGAAGCGCTTCACACATTAGTGTTATTTTCATTTGCCATTTGATGATGGTGAATAAAAAGGCTGGGTAATTAAATTTTTGGAATTTTTTCACTGATATTTTTCATTTTTACAGAAAAATGATGAGAGGAAATGCCTCCCAAAATTTTCTCCTCACTATTTCGCGAATATCTTGAAAACCATCGAGTTTACCGTGAAATACCACAAAAATTGTTTTACAGCTCTTGAAATTCTCCAGAAAATAAATCTTATGACATTTTCCCGTAAACTCAATAGTTTCGAGGCTAATAGGGCCTATTAAAAAACATCCAAAAATTCAGTTTCGAAAAAATTCGAAAATTTGTTGTCACTATTTTACGAATATCTTGAAAACTATCGAGTTTAGCGAAAAATGTGATAAGAAATTTTCGATAGCCCTTGAAATTCTCCGCAAAAATGTCCATTGACAATTTTTGCTGAATCCCATAGTTTGAGAGACAGAGGGATCCATCTACTGTCATTATTTTTCCTGGCGATTTCCAATCTGCTATGTATGTAATTATCATTGAATTCTGTTAAGCCTGGACTATTGCAACGAGCGATCTCACGTCTACTGATATAAGTTAACGATTTTAGCGTGGTATTGCTGTATAGTGATCGAGTGATGAAGAATTTATAAATATGTAATGCCTTAATGTTAACGATAATAATAATAGCGTTATATTAGTTGAAGAGAAACGTGAAAACAAGAGTGAATACAAATGAAAATGATGTAATAAAAAAAAAAACACTATTGATTGTCTCTATTACCTTGAGTTATGTTCGCGATTTGATATTTTTTTATAAATTCCGAGGGAGTAATATCGTCGGGAGGAATGATGGGAGGATGTGAATTTATGGAGTTAATGACGAACGATAAAAGTGGGAATGTATAGAGAAAATGCTGTCTAAAAATAGTTCAGGCTGGATGTCGATGTTTGTAGCATATAAAAATGCAACACAGCATAATAATTAAAGAGGAAAAATGAAAAATTAGACGACTTTTTGTGTTTTTATTGAGCGCCGGACCTCCCGAATTGGTCTCCCCCATTCGATGATCCTAAAGATTTATTAATTAATTGTTTAAAATATTCAATTATTTCTGGGGAGTCGCGCGTGACCTGGGGATTTCTCCGAGGACTGCCTTGGTCAGTGAAAAAAAATACAGAAAAGGGATTCATTAATTCCCTTCCAGAGAAGGAATTAATGAAAAGCTACGAGAGGAATTGAACTCAATCATCTTCTTAGTCTGATTCATCCCGCAATTATTCTCAACGAGTTTCAGCGGATCTACCGTCGACCGGAAGTACACAATCTCGGTAAAGTACGTTGCAATCATCTCCCCTGAGTCCCGCTGCAGCGGCGTCCTCTACGAGCCGATCCCAGCCGGATGTCGTCTTCACCGATTTCTCAACGCTTCGCCTGGCAAACAGTTACATTTTCTACTTAATTAAATCAATTGAAGAAAACGGAGAGAATGGAGATAATATAATAATGTAGAGGAACTAACGTCAGGTAGTTTGCTAATTTTGTCCCAGTGCGGCCCAAATTCCTGCGGAGTTGGCGATTTTCGAGACAAATTGTCCACTGGATGCAGCGGATTCGGGCGTCGATGTTGTAGACGTCTTGTTGTTCTGGGGTCTAGAATTTATTGAGAATTATTGGTTATTTGGGTCAGGCTTTAAAGTCCCAATTGAACTATTATATTTCTAATTGGGACGTTAAAGTCTTGAGCCGGGACTTTTATGTGCCACATTGGGACATCCTATTCTCAATTTGAGGCTTTCAAGTCGCGATTCGAGACGATCATATTTCAAATTGGGACATTCAATTCTCAATTTGAGCGGTTCAAGTCTCAATTGGAGACTATTATAGCTCAAAGAACATTTCAGGCTCGCTTTGAGACTTTTATATGTCAAATTGGGACATTAGATTCTCAATTTGAGCCTTTCAAGTCGCGATTTGAGGCTGTCATCTTTCAAATTGGGACATTCAATTCTCAATTTGAGCGGTTCAAGTCTCAATTGGAGACTATTATATCTCAAAGAACATTTCAGGCTCGCTTCGAGACTTGGGACATTAGATTCTCAATTTGAGCAATTCGAGTCTCAATTCCCGATTATATTTCAAATTGGGACATCCAAGTCTCAACCCGGGACTTTTATATGTCGAATCCGGACATTCAATTCTCAATTTGAGTAGTTCTGATCTCAGCTCGAGACTATTATATCTAAAATTGAGTGCTTCAAGTCTCAATTAGAGACTTGACTACATCAAATTGGCCCGTTCGAGTCTCAATTGAAGATTTTTCCATTTCAGGTGGGGACAGTCAATTTTTAATTTGACCCGTTCAAGTCTCGATTGAAGACTTATTATATTTCAAATTGGGACGTTCAAGTCTCAATCTCAAATTGAAACATTAAGTTCTCAATTTGAGCTTTTGTGGTCTTACCTCGAGACTATTATATCTAAAATTAAATCCTTCAAGTCTCAATTAGAGACTTACATACGTCAAATTGGCCCATTCAAGTCTCAATAAAAGTCTTATCCATTTCAGATGGGGACAGTCAATTTTTAATTTGAGCTTTTCAATTCTCAACCCGAGACGTTGATATTTCAAAGTGGGCCATTCAAGTCTCAAGTAAAGTCTTATCTATTTCAGATGGGGACAGTCAATTTTTAATTGGAGCATTTCAAGTCTCAATTGAGGACTACTATATCTCAAATTGGGACATTCAAGTCACAACCTGAGACTTCTAAATCTCAAATTGAAACATTAAGTTCTCAATTTGAGCCTTCATACGTCAAATTGGCCCATTCAAGTCTCAATTAAAGTCTTATCCATTTCAGATGGGGACAGTCAATTTTTAATTGGAGTCTTTCAAGTCTCAATTGAGGACTATTTCAAATTGGGACATTCAAGTCTCAATCTGAGACTTATATCTCAATTTGGCACACTCAATTTTCAATTCTAGTCTTCCATGCAAAAAATTTACACGAATTAATGTCGTATATAAAAAAAATTGAGATACCATATGGTAAAAATCAGTTGAAACCAACAAATCTCGTTTCTCCCTCGCCGGTAGTAAATCTATCGATTCCCTCTGTTTACCAGCCATCATGGCGCCTTGAATAATAGCAAAAAGTGTTAAAAGTCCAATGAATAATGCAACAGTCATATATTTAGTAGGTACTGCAATTTGATTATTATGCGGTGGTAGAACCGGATATCCAAATTCAGGGTAACCGTAGGGAGTCCACTGATCGCTGCGGTAGTGAGGCACTGGAGGGACTGAAAACAGAGAAAAAAAAATTCGAATGGCTTCACACTTTTCAGGAATATCGGGGGAATATCAATAGGGATGAACTTTGAGCCTCGACTTCTCGTTTTTTTTTTTTTGCGAGTTTTTAAATGCAATTCTCCGGCCCTTCATCCCCAGACGCACATCGACGAAATGTCAATTTGAAATTGAATTTTAGGGCTTAACTGGCAGACGAGGGGCGACTAGTCGACGACGAGACCTTGAAGTAACGATGAAATTCAATTTATGGAAGTGAATAAACAATTGTCAATTTTTCCTTGATAAAAATAATCCAAATAATTTTTCAGAGGTGAAAATTTTTCTGCCGAGACTTTTGACGATCTCATTTTTTTTACCATTTTTTGAATTTATTTTTAAAAATAAATTGCAAAAATATAATTACCGGTTGGGTATAATTATCGGTAATTGGACCGACGTCGGCCCACGGTCGGGCGAATATCGAACCCATAGAAAAGGGGGCGAAGCCCCCTCGTAACCAAATAAATAAAAATCTTATACAACGGAATTATTTTTTTTTACAATTTTATTTATTAATTTTTTGGTAATAGTACGTTATAGCACCTCTTCACTTACATTGTAAAAACGAATAAAAGATGGTATATTATAGTTGGTATGTGATAGGATATAACATTTCTAG
>JAPYZN010001875.1:0-14115 GCA_030522865.1 Psyttalia lounsburyi | reverse complement strand
AGAGGGTGAGCGTGTAGCTCGACCAATGCATAAAAGTTAGACTTTCTGCTTCAAAATCGCAGCAGAAAGTACGTACTTTCGACCGAGGTATGAAGAAAAAACGATTTGTCGTTGAGAGATGAGATATTTGGTATAAGAAAATCGTTGGTCTTTATTATCCTGTGTAGAAGGGGTATTTAACGCTTGCTCTGGGTATATTTAGCGGATATTTAGCGAATTATATTGCAGGTCGAGTTGGAAGCAAACTTTTTTTTTCAGCAATAATTTTTTGGAAGTGAAAAGTATTTTGTGCATCTTATGAATTGAGATGTTCAAATATCTGGAATTTTACATCTATATAGCGTTTCACATTCGTGTGACGTCACCGGAAATCATTGGGTGGGATTTTGAATGGATAGAATGCGATCTGGGGTTATTCTCAATATAAAATTTCCAAGAAATTTTTAATGAAAAAAATGGATGTTTCCGGCAATTTATTTCAATATCCATGACTCAAAATGTGAAATTAATTTTTTCCTCATCAAACTAGCACATGAAGGTACTAAAAACCAGAAAAATTCAATCGAAAATAACAAACAAGAAACCATTTTGCTCCAATAATTTTCGGAGGAGAAATTTAAAAAACATTTGTTTCTTGAAGTAAATAAATAATTCAACTATTAGGAACCGAATCGAGTAAATTTTTCTTATATATAACAAAGTCCAAAAAATGTCTAATTCTCAACGAATGTTAGAACCATGACATTCATAAAATCAATAACTTTTACCCCAACTACTTGAGGTGCGATAATATCGCCTCTCCGACAGTTCGTCCATTTCTCAAATCCCTAAAAAAACTAAGACCGTCCTTTGTCCATCAGTGCTAGAGGAAAAATCGGGAGGAGAAATGTATTGTTTCAAGAAGAATGAGATCTTATCGCCCAAAATCTCGGAACACTTTTTTTCCCCCCGCTCTCTCTTGATACTCTGACGTGTCATTTGAATATTTCAGTTCACGTACTTGGCGAACGTGTGCTATAAATTTAAACACAATTCACGAAGATGGTTACATTAAATTGTGAAGATATAAAAACACGCGGTGATACCAGTGTCTCAAAGTGTCTCAGTGAAAAAGTTTCTCAAGTCGTTGAGAGTCGAGAATAACGCGAAGTGAATTCTATTTTAATGGTTGGGAGGGGATTTCAGAGGAGGGTTAATGGATTAAAAAAGTTATAATGGTGTATATTCACTCGCACGGGGCCCCCGGGGCAGGATAATATGTCACGGTCGAGACCTTTCCTTTTCCTCACATTCAGAATTGAAATGAAGAAGGCAATACCTCCGCGAATCGATGCTCGATGGACACACTTGGGCCGTGCAATAGGCGCCAGTTTATTAGCGAACAAATGCTTTTATTTTGCGAATGATTGTCCCACGGAATTGATGCAATCGTGTCGAAGAGAATTCCGGGTGAACAAAAATTGCATTTATCAGCGCAAGATGTGTCCTAACGATGCCAAGTTACTGCGGACCCATGGGGTGCTGAGTGAAGAAGGCAAGTATAACGGTTCAACGGAGGAATGCTCTGTGTGGCGTTTGCTGGGACCACAACTCGCGAGAGTTTATTGATAAGAATCGACTGGTTGGGGGGAATGCAGAAGCTAAAAAATTTCGATCTACCATTTATCAATTTATTTCATTATTCGCGTTTTGCAATTGAATTTATTTGTTCCCTTGGAGGGTATCCCTGAAAAAATGAATTTTTCTCCAGTTACTTCAAGATTAAGAGGCTGGCCTTCAGGTGAAACTGAACCCCTTTTCTTATAACAAAATGGATAAAAACTCCCTCATCGACTCGGTCATTACTTTATACAGTCAATGCAGTAGTGCCATCACGAAAAATTAATAATTCGGTGAGAAAAGACAATTCTCAAATTTTCTGTAGAGACGGGGGTTCCGTTTCCCGTTACTTCAAATTTTTACTCATTTTGAGAAGGTTTTTGCCCAAAATCAGACAATGACGTTTTACGTATTGGTCATTTTTTTCTTGAATCGAGTGAAAGTACTTGAATTTTGAAACATATTTTCAATTATTTTAGCGAAATTTTTGACTGTGAAATTCAGAACATTCGCTCTCTTGCATTATTATTATTGAACTTTATTTCTTTCGATCATTTTCAGTTGAACATGAGAAACATTCTTATTTTTTAAATATGTTGTTTAATTCGATTTTGCAGATTGCGTTCTAAAAATATCCGAAACAAATGCTCATTCTCAAACTAGACTAGAACCATGAATTTTTCAAGACACAAGGACTTTCCTCTAGAGAACGAAAAGTTTTCGCTATTAAGAATATTAATTAATTTCCAAAGTTGGGCCAGTTTTCGTAATTTTATCTCTCTCATTTTTATAAAAAACACTCCAATTCATTCATGCTAATGATTAAATATTGCGATAGATCGTCTCATGAATTTTAAACCCCGAAATAAAAATTAAACCCCCATGAGACCAAAAAATATGAGTTACCACCCCTGAAGCACTCGAACAAAAAAAAAAGTGAAAAAAAAATGAACCGAAGAGATGGAGAATTTCCCAGCTGTCTGGGTGTTATCTCCGCGCAGGATCAAACATGGCGGAGAGCGTCCATGTGTGTATAGAAATATAACAGGACAGAAGGTTTCGTTGCAACCCTTGCTATCTGCATCATCGTAGCCTGGAGGGGGGTGAAAAGTGGGGGGAAAAGGGGAGGCGAGTACTCCATCGGCGTTGTTCGCCATGCAGGTGACATAAAATAAAACGACCTAAAATTCAAAATCTAAACCCATTACAATAATAACAGTCGTAATGAAACAATAATTTTCGAGATAGTATCCATACAACAGAGAACCAAGCACAACTTTTGAAAAGTGAGAAAATTCAATTCAATGATTTTACTTTTAATATTTCGTTTTTTTTTCTCTTTTCCTTCATTTTCAACTTATCAGACACACACGCGAGGAGTTTTACTTTTTATCCACTCGAGCGACGAGGCGAGACACGCAATTATAAGTCGAGTGAATACGTTAATGAGAGCAGTGAAAAATAGTGAGATTTTACTTTTTTTTTTTCAGAGTTGAGGGGAAAATATTAATGAATGAATGCAACACTGATGGAATAATTTTAATTGATATATTATAGTCAAGTTTATTACCGTAAAAGGGGAGAATAAAAGCCAATGAAAATTAATGCCAGAAATGCAAAATTTTATTGATTTTTGCATGGATTATTTGAAGATTAATAATTGAAATCTAAGAAATTGCGTCATATATTCCTTAATTCAAAACAAAATATAAGGTTCTATTCTGGTGCTTTTATATTTAATTACTTTAACTCCCTAAACGAATTTGTGAACAAAAATTCCAATGGGTAATTTCATTTGTTCCTAACATTTTTTTACATTTAAAAAACTGCTAGAAAACCAACTGATTTAACACAAGCAAAAAAAAAATGAATTAAAAAAAACTAATCACGACCTATGCAAATAAATGCACTCCTTTAATTCAAGTAGTCTGCACTCAGTTCCAACAGAACAACTTTTTAAAAATGGCATTTAATTTTTTTTCAAATAGAACTGCAATGGGTTCAGATTAAGCTCCATTAATCAATTGATTTCTGCTTTATGAATATTTAAAAGAAATTTACCGTTCAATACGCTAATGTCGATTAATTATCTAGCAACAGTAAACATTAATCTGGTAAAAAAAATATTTTCCGAAAGCTGCTAAATCACCGTCACGTGGACAGGTACGTGGGAGGTAGGAGGGAGAATTCTATTGACACATCTCTTTCACCCCGTGCAAATATACGACCAGTATACACAGAAAATAGTACAGTGTACCGAGTCGACAGCGGAAAATGCCCCTGCGTTGGTGACGAAAATTATAGACTACGTGCTGTACCTGCGTGTGAGCATTAAATGACATCCCTCGGCTTTAAACCGATACATATTTCATGGATATTGGCACACACACTCGCACACGCTCGACCGGGGGGAGGTGGGAAATAATATTTTCGTCGGAGAAAAACGAATGGGGCGTGGTTGGGACACGTCGTCGTGTCACAATGTTTATATTTTTCCCCTGGATGTCGCCGAATATCGTTAATGGCGGAGAGACACTAATGCACATCGAATCAATCAAACGATAATTTCAGGGCGCGCATCCAATGCATTAGAGCCTTTTTTTCCCCCACGTGTGGTTATCGATTTATTATACCGCACATGAAGGCGAAATGAATGAAGGGATTACGAGGTACTTACCAGGCGTCTCTTGGGTTTAATCAGCGGTCGATTCTGTCCGTTCATCTTGTAGTAAAGTCCACATGCGTTACAGAGGTAATGCCCGGTGCCGTCTCTTCTCCAGAGTGGCGTCGATGTAGCTCCACAGTTGACGCACTCACGTCCCTCTGCGAATGCCAATTGTCAGACCCGGCAAACGGGTGATAATCATTAGTTTATGGTCATAGAATTTTAGATTGATTTTTATTTATATGAAGAGAGAGAATTTCTTTTAAATCGAGAATATAAGCCTGATGGTTGGAAAATTATCAGTGAAATTTCTCCATGGAAAATGTTGATTTTTTTAATGAGTTTTCACATGGAATTTTAATTTGGTATTTGTTCAACATTTTACGACTTTGAAATTCCATTAAAATTTCAAGAATTTCTCCAAAATTCTGTAGGATTTGAGAATTTATTCCTACACTGGAAATACAATATAGCACGAAATTAATCATAATTAATTATTTTTTATTTTTCAAGCAATTAATTTCAACAAGAATTGAGACAAAATCTAATTTGATAATTTTTCTGGCCCCGGTAATTGAGAAATTTAGTGAATACTTCAATTAAATGAAATCTTCCAACGTTGAAAACACAATTATATGAATTTGATATTCTCAATTTAAAATTCAACTCCCATATTAATTTCATGAATATCAAAGCACTGGAGTAATGCAGAGATGATGAAATTTTCAAGAGTGAAAATAATAGCAATTTTCTCCTTCTTTGAAACGCACAACAAAATAATCATTCGGTTGAGAGATTAAAAAGTCCATCATCTCTGGAATGAGAAACAGTTAATCATGAATTCACATGCATTGCCGACATACCAATAAGCGATTACCAGAGCAAAAGCAGAAGTTTTGTGGAAATATTAGATTTTTATTCAATAATCAAAGGATCGAGGTGTTAGTCTCCGCTGATGAGGATTGAGGATTCAATGGGAGGATGATGTGGTACGAATATTCATCAACAGACTCAATGGTAAGTAACAGCCGATCTTACGTGGTCATCCCCTGGAGACAAATGGCAGCAGATATTGTTGTAAAAGTAATAATAGAAATTTCATTGACATTAATTCAACAATGTCAATGGATGGATTGTCTTATTTCCCTCGAAATATATCTACTCGAATGATACGGTAGAGCGCATCCACACACGTTGAAAGTGTATGCATGTCGCAAGTAAGGGAATCTAATTAGCGTGGTACCGCAATCGTCAATCCATTGTTTGTGAGATTAGGGTTGATTTTTTTTTTCAATTCTCTTTGAGTTAATGGAACTGACCTACTCAGAGTATAATTACCAGTGACTGTGGCAATCATGTGTTGGATGTTTATATTTTTCAGGGATGCTTCTCACTATATCAGCATTGCGATTATACATGAAGAAAAATGTTGAGGAAAAATTAACTAGGAAGTTGGGAAAAATTTTACTGTCTAAGACGTGATCGTTCAGCTTTAGAGGATGATTTTCTACATAAATTTTGATTTTTTCCCCAATTCCCTCAAACATTATGAAATTATCGGTTTCTATTCCCAAGTCCACCCGAATGTTAATTCACAATATAAAATTTTGGTTTGTAAAGCCGAACATATTCCTCAGTCTAGAAAAAAAAATTTGTTTTCATCACAAATTGTGAAAAATAGTGAATTTTTTAAGTAAACAAAATCTAGAGGGTAACCAATTGACTATTGACTGCAATAACACAACTTTTCCTCTAATTTTTCATCAACCTTTATCTCCATGTGATTAAAAAAAGAGACCACATCAAAAACTGGTGGATTTCTTGCTTTAGTGAAACAAACTGTAGCCACACCACATCGATTAAAAACGTGCTCTCGTGATTATTTTCTCGCTCGATTATTATTCAATTATCCAACAAAAGTTGTTTTTTTCAATTTTCATATCTCTCCTAAATCAAGATGTGCGCGCATTGGTGGGTGCCACTCAAAACAGGTCAATATATAAGTGAGGCAAAATACAAAATTCATGGTGTAGTCCGATAACGTCCATTTTGCCAAAAAAAAAAAAATCATAACACGAATTGTTGATAAAGGGGAATTGCAAATTAAAGTAAAACCAATAACCGTGGGATTACAAAACCAAGGAGAGGATGGGAAATGTAGGTGACAATGAAAATAACAGATAAGGTACCCAACCCATGAATCAAGCTGTGAAAGGAGGACAAAAAGAAACTAATAAAAACAAAAAGAAAACCATGATAAACCCAAAAGAAATGAAAAGAAATGATAAATAAGTGAGGATAACGAAAAAAATAAATAAAAAATCAAAAAGTGCCGCTTACCGGCGGACGTTCTGGACTTGTTCCTTGGCTTAGACTGCTGCTGTTGTTGGGAACCGGGCGAATTGGGAGTGTTGCCGTGCATGGAACCGAGGAGTTTAGCATCGGGACTGACACCAGGTACACCAGTGGTATGATGAGTACCCGAAAATAAGGACGAGCCATTGTGAGGATTGTGGGCATGATGGGTTGGATACTGTAGGTGTTGGTACATATTGTAAGCACTAGCTGTTGGATCGTATTGGGAGCCTGAGGTGGGATGATGATGGTGGTGATGATGATGTGCTGAATGGGAAGTGGGATGATACGAGTCACGGCAAGATGGTGATGTAGCACCACCAGGATTCTGATAATCTTGCTGCTGTTGCCCAGTGGTGTTAGCTTGTTGGTTTGTCGTCTGGCCGTTGACTGTGTTGTTACCAGTTGGTGTACCATTGGTATTTCCCGTCTGGTTATTACCTTCGCGCTGTTTAACCTGTCCCGAACCATTTGACGGATGTTGCTGATGTGGTGGTGATGATGCACCATGATGATGGCTCAGCATCACCGATGGTTTAACATCACACGATCCACCAGTACCACCACCAAGTGCATCCTGATGATGCATAAATGCACCCATAACAGCTGCATGTGCCACTGCCGCTTGATATTCACTACTGCCACCACTCGCTGTTCCAATACCAAGACCACTACTTCCATTATTATTGCTTGTACTGCTACTATTATTATTGCTTGACGTTGTATTATTATTATTACTATTACTACTATTATTATTTGTTGAACTAGTACTAGTTGTTATGCTGTCTGGCGTAGCGTCTTTTGGTGGCGTTGGGGGAAATGAGAAGGGATGATGACCGGCAGTTACACCATTTCCATGACTCGTTAGGGATAGGGATGAACCAAGTGGACTCTGGGGTTTGTCCTCACTTCCACCGCCTGTTGATGCCGTTGTTGTTGGAAATGCCCAGGCTTTTGATGTGTCACCACTGGCGCTTGGTAACCAGGGATGAATACCGTGAAAGTGGGGACGACACACTTGACTCACTGCTCCACTCGATACACCACTTGATGACATTCTACCTGTCGATGCACAAGAAATTCATGGGGTTAGTATTATTTTTGTGGTTTCGGGGGAATTCTGGGGCAAATCAGAATTCAATGAATACTGATGGATTATTCAGAATGTATTGATGATCATTTGAAAGTCAACGGGACAAGGTGGGTTACTTATTTTTTGTCATTTTTTTTTTGAGGTTTTGTAGTTCTCTGGATGGAAGCATTAATATTAATTTCCCTCGAGGAATCATAAGTGGAAATTCCGAGCGTTTGGGGTGCAAAGAAGAGACATGGTCAACAATAGGGACAATTTGCCCGTGCCCAACGGCAAAGGCGTCACGACAGACTGGGCTACTTCATCGCGTGATTGTAAATTTCAAATTTTTCATGTCTTATTTCCTACTATTGGCTTTTTGCACTTGTATCTGTGCCCATATGCACGAGTACTCCACTTACTTCCCCCCGGGATTTCTTCTCGATTTATTGTTTGTTTTTTTTTTATTATTTGTTTATGTTTCCACAGTTCAACCCGAGAGTGAGGTATTTCGAATGGAAAAGAAATTCTTTCTCGATTCGCGTCGACCCGGCATGCGGCTCGCATTACCTGGGCTTACCTGGCACGGAGGCGCGAGTAAGCTGGATCGATATATTGAACGGTGTGTTTTCTCGTCGAGGCTTTGGGTCCACTACCTTCGTGTTGTATGCGCAATGGGTATGAACTGGTGTATTCAAGCACTCATGAACTAGAGAGTCTTTGTCGCATGTGATAATGGGGTTGGGGAGTGTACGCCTGTAGCGATCGGCGGTCAATAATACTTACTTAAGAATTATTGAATTTGTTTTTTTTTTGTTCGCCGTTTATCGAGGAATTTTTCTTCAGCTGATACTTTGAATATAAGCTGTATGACGAAATTCAAAAGTTTGAGGATTTGATGAGATTGAGAATTTATCGACATGACACTTGAACAAGCTTAATTTATGTTTGAAAAATCTCAACTTGAGCCTTTCAAAAGTCAGTATAAAATAGTCAAATTTCATCTTTACAATTCCATAACACTCAATTAGAGTTCCAAATCTCAAATTAAAATTTAGTCATAGTTTATTTGATTCGTGGGAGAACAATTATTAATCTGGCTCAATAACTGAAATTTTTCAAAATACAATATTTCTTCAAACGATTGATCAGTTCAGAAAATCAAAAAAATGATTTTTAAAAATTTAAAAATAACTCGAAACATCCAGTGTTTTTCTCTCGCGTATTTCCATGAACCCCCGCTAAATATAACTCAATGTACTTTATCACGGTGATATTTCCATCGACCCCTAGGAATGTTATCAGCAGCATATGCACACCTCGAGCTCACAGTATTCCCACTCTCAGTTCGGTATTTAATGATTTTTTAATCCTCTTCCTTTGCCTGCTCGCCGCTCGGAACACATTGCATTTCAGCTCTGGGGAGGAAGCCACACAGAAAATCACATAATGGAGGCAATTTTTTTTCCACCCCTCGACCCTCCTGCTCCACACATGCAAGTAAATTTTTTTCTCCACTTTGCCCGTTTCCCCTGACAAATAGCCGTTGAGCTCCCGCGAGTATCGTTCATCAATGAAAAGGAAAAAACAAAAAAAAAAACCTCCAAAGTATGTATTCTGCCAGTAAACATTACAGAAAAGTAGACGGACTTTATAGAAATACGTACGAATGGTTGGAATAAAAAACGAGATTGTTAGAAAGGAGTCAGCCATTCCTTATACGTAAGGAGTTGGCGTCCAATACGGCGCCGCTTTTCCTCCAGTGGATCTTCCCGCAGTACCACCGACATTTCTCTTTTTCAATTCTCCCGATTCCCCAGCGAGTTTACAGCCCATTATCAACTGAATTATTCCGCGAGCAATGAAAAATTACCGGTGTATAATTGTATATGTGCCATTGAAATTAAACGAAATTACATAAACTTCATTCAAAGTGAGCGTAGAACAAAGAAATCCTCTTCATTACAACTCATCTGCAACCAAGTTGGGAGAACAACTTCTCACGCGTGAACACGAATAATCAGGCCATATATACATGGCTCTAATTACGTCATTAGACTCTGTCCAATAAAATTTTTTTTGTTTACTCCCGGCAAATACCTGGAATCGGAAAATTGTCACGTACCGGTAACTATCGATTTTACCGGACAAGTAAAAAGAGGTAATTATGGAAATCAAGTACGTGGAATGAGCTTCAGTGCGTGTAATTTGGAGGTACTAATCAGAGCAGAGAAGCCTGATATTTCAGGTACAATTGTTGCATTTGTCGAGGTAATTGGAGTCTCGCATGTATTACTCTAGTAGAAAAGAGTAGGGCAAAATAGTACATTTTCAATTGACAATATCTCGAGATCGGCTAAGTGAAAATGAATAGTTTTTCATTCATATTAAAGCTTAGATTTTCAAAATTAATCTGAAAAAAAATCGTTCCATTTCACTCAGCCGATCCCGAGTTATTAATCGTTAAAATCGTTCCGTTTACCCCAGTCTCCCGTAGAAATGTCTCTAATTTCTTTCGACAGTTGCATTGCAATTTTTTGATGTCTAAATTAAGAATAAAAGAAGGGAAGAATATTATATTTTGCAACAACCTTAAGACGATATAAATGTCTTCGAACATGTGCTCCTTATAAATCCCGAAAATCATTTGACATTGAAAACGAATCGTCTGCATTCCACAGAAAAATTATGCAACATAATGTGCGAAAGAGGATGTTAAGCGGAAAATCCCGTCAGTGCATGGACTGCCGTATCCCCAGCAAGCCCCAGCTCCACCTCGATTTTTCCAATTACCCATTCATCTTGTGTTTTCCCGCATACGTTTGCTCCTCAAACGTTAAGAATGATGCATCCCGCGCTAAATATCCCCACGAGACATTTATTCACCACTCTGCACGCAAAATAAATCTAGATGCGTTCCACGTAGCTGGTACGTTGCAGCAGGACGATGTTTGCTGTTCGCCGCCTTATCCTACCGGACCGGGAGAATCGATCACGTACCATGGACGTGCGATTTCCGTGCCGCGCATTTAACTGCGACCGGTATCCAAGACACCTCCGGATCATCAATAAAATTACGAAAAAAAAAGCCGTCAAGTGGAAACGCGAGAGTAGCCGGGTCGCGCGTCACGAGTTGAGATCAGCGACTGCATATGCAGATGGTAAAAAAGAAAAAAAAAACAAATCGCATTTGTGATAAGATTTCCAGGGACATATGCCGGTAAATCCGTCGTGCCGGGTATTCCATCGATCACTGTTGTCTTTCTCATTCTTGTTTATATGGATATTTCCATTTCTATATTTCAGACCCAAGTGGACAGGAAGTGTTTGCACTAGCTGTTTGATCCAAAAAAAATAAGTGTCGGTTTCAGTAGAATTTACAAATGCCAATTTGCTAAAAAAATGTCACCGGAATTCTATAAATTAAATTTCGAAACGAATACTAATTCTGGATTCACCTATTAATAGGATTGAAATTAATAAAATTCATAAGATCATAAAGTAACAATATCATTAACTTTCTTATTATTAAAGACTTTAAAAATAAAAATAGCCAATGATTGATCTTCACTTCGCGAGTGATTCCAATATTTGCATAATTATAGTCAGAATGATAACATTAAACTTCACTTAAATAATACGTTATAAAAATATTTTACAAGTACCCTCAGTATTAATTCTCTCAAACAAAGTTGTTTATACCTGAGTATAAAATTTCTAAAAGGCGTTAAATTGCACTCCGCAATTATTTAATTAAAGTTCTTTAATTTTGCGAGATATATGGGGATAAAACCCATCAGCCCATCTATTTCATTGATCAATGCTGCCTTCCTGAATTCTGCCACCCCAGATATTTCCATTTCTATAATCAGACTACTCATTAGAATGAGTATGTATCATGTTTGTAAATTCATGCATTCAAATGGCATATACTTAGTAGACATACGTATATAACCATCGCACATTTGAACGTCCAACAAACTGCAATTACTCACGCGGTTGAGTGCTTTCGTTCAGCCAAGTGTTTCTGAGAATCACTTGCTCAGCACCCCGTGGATGAAAAAGTGTTAGTATGCCCATGTAAGTGTCTCGCTCAATCTTTATAGATGTCTGTGACAAATGTGTGGGGTTGCCAATGGGACTCGAAGTAGTCACTATTGAATAATAAAACAATGTCGACGATTTGAATTGCACTTATAACAAAAACTGGTCATTACCAGATTTTATCATGAACCAAATCTAATGGTAAACTGATTCAGTCACTCGACAAAGGCGTTTGAGTGCTTTTAGCGCTGCTCATACGTAAATTCCCCATTATTTCATGACTCTATTGTCGTTGATTTTGACAAGTTATTCTGATAATCAGCACTCGATTCGTTCTCCGGACTATCACGTATTCCGCCGAAACATGTGGAATTCTACAAATAAACCCGTTAGAAAATTTCTATCTTCGATGGTAGTCGATTGAGAGACCCAGATTATTTTTATTTCCTAGTTTTCAACTATTTCACGCAGTTCACTTAATATTTTTTAATTGAGACTTCACAGACAAAATATTTCTCAGTGAGATGGCTCATTTTTATTTGCAAAATGTGCCTATAAAAATCTTCATGAAAAAAAAAAAAATTTCCGAGCATATTTTATATTGTTTTGGGCAAACAAATGGCCGAGATCCGTACAGTAATAGTATTTTTCGATACAAGTGAAAAAAATTAGTTTTTAGCGAGTGTGAGGGTTAAAACCCCAGCCAGAGGCGAGGATTCTAATCACACGAGTTGGAAACTGCTTGTTTTCACGTGTATCGAAAAATATTTTACGTCAGTAGTGAAAAAGAGGACACATTTCTTCGCGCTTCGCTCGACAATAGTGAAAAAAGGGCTTTTTTTTCACTTGTATCATAAAAGTCGCTTAAAGTTTTTGCCAGAAAAATATTTGATTTACAAAATTATTATCTATTTCTCAATACCTGTATCTTCCTAGCTAGATATGCTCCTCATGCAAATACTCAGTATTTCCCTTCACTTGAACCACTGAAACAGGTTCTTACCTCACGGATTATGTGTCCCCGTGCGATGGAATAATTATTCTCTTTATTCACTCAACTATTATTACTATTTTGTATTATTTTCTCTTCTTCATTATTATCTCTCGTCCTACAAATATTTAATTGTTTTACACCTATAGGCCGCCCCCTTTCTCTCTCGCTCGCGATTACATAAAACATCTTCTAAGATCCTTCCCCCCTCTCCAGTCCTTAACTGTCCTTTAATTTAAATTCCCCTTTAAATATACTATCAACACTAAACTACTAACTATTCAAACAATTACTGACAACTGAATGACATTCTCCTGAAGTGGTGAAAAATTCCCCAAAACCAACCACCCACTTCATTTCAATTTTCCGCAATTGCGAAGCTACCCCACCCTGACCCTCAAAACCCACCAACTTATGCTTCCGTGCAAGCAATCCTCGTGCTCACGATTGCAGCCACAAAAGATTGATGAAAAAGAGACCTAGAGAGAGATGACCCCGCGGAGAGCAGTCTGTTTTGGCTCCGCCTTCAGTTGGCGTATGCATTTGCGCAAAATGGCGTCGCGCGGCACAAGCTCGCACTGTTTTCTTCGGTGTATCGTGCCAGGCTACAAGTTGAGCCTCCTCACTTCACGAATGCAGATGTATTCCACTCGCCGATGTTCGACAGTCCTTCCCCATTCCCCCTCCCCTCCCCCTCCTCCACCTCTCACCCCGCTCTTCCCACCCCGGGTATTAATGCAATCCAGGTAATAGCTGCTACCTTATACGGAAAATAACCCGTTAAGGCAGGGTGATTATTAGCAAAAACATATATATTTCGTGTAGAGCTGTATAAACGGAGAAAAAGATGAGTACCAGAAGCGCCTCCCTGTGGTCTGGGTATAATGTATGCACCTCTTCTGAGACCCAGTGTGGGCCTTCTCGGTTGGTTGCGCTTCCTTCCTGTCTGCCGCAACCAGTGCGCTCTCTCGGCTCAACTATCGTCTCTCATACCCCCCCCCCCCCCTCCCTTGCCCCCGCTACACTACTGACAGAGCCTTCTCCACCTACCTCACCCACCACCTTCCCATCGACTGTTTTACGAGTGACCCCCGTCGTTACATGCGTGTTTCATATTTTTCGGTTTCACATTGTCTTCGGGGCTCGCTGGTGTGCCATGAATTCCCACGGTTTCTTGGTTAATAGTTGCAGTTTTTTTTTCGCGAAGTGTTTTGAGGGAATTGAGAAATGCAAAGAAGAATATTGGAGATGGAAGGATGAGGGATGATGTTAGACTTTCGGGAGGGGGTGGGGATTTTTTTTCTGTGGGTGAAGTCACTCCGCACTGAGAGATATTTTTTTATGAGGTTTTAGGAAATTGAAATTGAGGAACTAACGGTGAATGGGGAA
>JAPYZN010001873.1:0-14117 GCA_030522865.1 Psyttalia lounsburyi | reverse complement strand
TTTTCGTGAGTTTCATCTCATCATATTTTTCTCATATCACAAAGCGTGAGTTCTGTCCCATTATGTTGGCCGCCTGCGTGGGTTGGTATTTCTCGTATAAAATTCAACACTAGAGATTATACGGGGGGATTGTTAGCGCTCATGGAGAGGCATTGACTGGTCCATCAAGAACATTCATTGATCAAAGAAATGCGTTGATAAGTTATTCGTCGGATGCATCGATTAATTATATAGTCATTGATGCGGTTACGGACATTTCATCGCTTTCAAGAGCTTCACCTCACGTTAACTCACTAATGCGAAAAACGTGTTCGAACGTCTTCGGAAGGCAGAGGCGAGAACGCTTGGACTGCGCTGACTGGTAGGAACAAATTTCACCTCGCAGGTTCAAAGACATGTCAGAGATCCAAAATTCGGGGGCGATACAAGATCTCATAAGATAAATCTAATGTCGATAATTTTCTGCGTGTGAACTGTAGGTGTTGCAATCACGTAATTTTTATCTACAGGGCGCGCCAAGTTGACTTCTTCCGAATCAATTTCCAACGGACCGGTTTTGTTAAAAATAATCGATTCTTCCATAAGCAACAAAAATGAAGAAAACAAGTGCTGGATGGCAGTTCTACTCCAAACTTGGCATTCTTTAAATATTTCCATGCTTTGTTCACAGGGGATTTTGATAAAGTCAGTGTGCTTATTGGGTGAATTTCAAATATCTATTTATTCTCTCACATTCATGAGGGAGGTACGGAAGCCAACGTCAAATTGTGAGATTTTTTCAGAAAATTTTTTTGTGATTGTTTTGTAGTATTTAAATAATACGCCAGGCGACTGCCCGCAGGTGGGCTGTGACTACTGTCGACTTTACCGATCCTGTGGGGAAACGGACGCTTCCGCCATCTCGTGGCATTTTCTGACCCAGCCGTATACCCATTCAACAGACTAATCATTTGCTTTAGTAAACTCAGTAATTGATGAAGGAACAAGCCAATTAATGGTTTTAATATCCATCAATAATCAATTTAGGAATTTTTACATCAATTTGGGTACCATTTACCCCTTTTTAATCGAGAGAATCATTGCCCGGCATCGCCTCATATACTATTTATTCAATCCATAATTCTAAATTATCAATAATGAATAAACGATCATCTGTCGATTGGAGGTGGAAAAATTTCAACAATGTAACGTGGTGGGGTCAATTAATTTTTTTTAAAGATGAATTTTCATAATTTGCTAATAAAAAAAGTAATTGTAAGCAAACATGGATCATTAACTATCAATCATTAGCATAACAGCATTAATCGAGGAAAAATCGGAAAAGTCGGAAACTCAACGAGGGAGGCTAAAAGGACGCATCGAGCGATAATGATGTCATGGAAGTAACCACATGATATACGATTTGTTTAATGAAGGAACAAGCCAATCAATGGTTTCAATATCTATCAATAATCAATTTAGGAATTTTCATATGAATTTGGATACCATTTACCCCTTTTTTGCCCGAAAACTGCCCGGAAAAAACCGGACAACTTACTCGCCAGAGCACGGATTCAACAGTAAATTAGCTCCTGGATTTGTCTGTTTATCATTCCAATTTAACAAAAAACGAAACATAGAGGAGGATGACATAAAATGGACACTTCGATTTATTTTTTCAAATGTTCATTATTTGTTGGATTGTTAATGAGACGGAATAATTTTTCTTTCCAGTGAAAAATATAGTTTTTCCGCTTGATGCTAAAACTAGTGAGAGCTCAATTGATAAATCTGTTCCAGAGTTACGAATATTTCCATAAAAGATATATACTGTTATAGATAAGTGTCATACAAGTAACTGAACAATATAATCTTCATATATATGTATGTATATATATATAACTTCTATAATGCCATCATCTACACAAACTAAAACAATTTCACGTAGAAAAAAATGGTATACATATCATTTTTTTAAATTCATAAAAAAATTATTAAAATATCAATATGCAGATCCTCATATTTTCGTGAACAACCAAGTTATATGAAAGTTATTGATCATTTTGAAAAATTTATCATAGTACTAATATCACCGAGAGATTTTTAATTGAATATTTCTCCTATCTGTTCGTTCGTTTATTTCTTTTTCGGTTGTTTTAATACTCACAATGAAAGTAAACATTGAATCGATTTAAGAAGACCGCCGTAGACGTTCTTGATCGAGATATTGGTCGAGTCGCTCCAGGTAATAATTGACAGGCGTCAACATGTATCGGTACGATATGGCACGCCATTAAATCCAAATTTTGATCTACTACTAAGTATATGTGCAATAATAAAAATTCGATTTTAATTGAATTCGCGCTTTTGACAGAAACTGCAATTTTTGTGGCGCTGCTAACTTGTGACAGTGAAGGGGTGGTGGAATCCAGTGAAGGTGCAATCTATTCGTATCGATTCCGTGATTGAACGAGAGCTAGTGTATAATAGTGAAAATATAATTAACATCTCTGTAAGAATTAACAAATAAACATGTGAATAAACATTGTGCGGGAATAAACTTATGTCGTCTTATCAAATCATTTAATCTACGGAATAACCGACCAGATGTATTCACTGTTACAAATCCGTGAAAATACGTATGTGGTCCCTGCAACTACTTCTCTCAAAATTAATGAGAAGAATGAATGCCAGATTAAATTTCGAAAAAAGAAGGTTATTGCCAAAGTGATTGTTATGAACGGTAAGTCAAATGGAACAATTCAATCAATAAAGATACTAACAGAAGCGTGTTTTTACCAAGTACTCATTCTGAAGAATGTCTTGATACGTACTAGGTATTTCGCTGACAGCAGTTTATATTGGTTGAGCATTTTGAAGACCTTTAGAGATTTAATGGGTATTATAGTGACAACTTAACCTTTTCAATTGTTCTTTTTTCTATCCATAATTGATTTTTTGAATAATTTATCATGAATTTCAACGCAACCTCAAGTAGTTCATTAGGAATTTAGTCGTCATGGTTGACGAATAGGGGATACTAACAGAAACGATTTTTTTTACCAAGTACTCATTCTGAAGAACGTCTTGATACGTACTAGGTATTCCGCTGACAGCAGTTTATATTGGATGAGCATTTTGATAACCTTTAGAGGTTTAATGGTTATTGTAGTAACAGTGGTCTTAAGTATTCAATTGTATTTCTTTTCCTATTCATTATTAATTTTTACGTAATTTATCATAGATTTCAACTCAGCTTCAAGTAGTTTATTAGGAATTTCATCGTTATAATTGACAAATAGGGACCACTAACAGAAACGTTTTTTTTTTTTACTAATTACTCATTTTGAAGAACGTTTTGATACGTACTAGGTATTTCGCTGAGAGCAGTTTATATTGAATGAACATTTTCATCACTTTTAGAGACTTAATGGGCTTTGGTAGTGACAGGTGACTTAAACTGCTCAATTGTTCTTTTTTCCTATTCATTTTTAATTTTTGAAGTAATTATCATAGATTTCAAGTCAGCTTCAAGTAGTTTATTAAGAATTTACTCGTCATATTTGACAAAAATTATTACCATTCTCATGCCTTTTTATATACCGAACATCTTGGGAATGACTAGATGTGAATAAATTCCATAGACTGACCCAATTGTTGTCCTTTTCATGTAATCAATTTATAGAATATTATTATGCGTTAGATATAACGGATGCTTGGTGTTACATGTTGAAATGATTGAAGGAAATTGAAGTTTTCATTGATTATATTTGGAATCTTCCCTATATTCTAGATGAGAAGGAGAAGTTGGAAGCAATGATGAAAAAAATTGGAAGATCAACATTAGAAGCCAGAGTTAATCTATTCAGATTGGACGAGCATAACGAAGATCATGGTGATGTGACAAAGCTCGCAAGAGCAAAAATTAATCATCGGAAATCTTCACAGGACAAAGAAAATGATGAATTATTAGTTGGGCAGATGCATTCAAAACTGAAAAGTCCAATGAAAGTTGTACTTGACAGAACTGCACCACAAAATAATTCCAACGAGGGTGAAGTCAGCACGAAGTTTCAACGAAAACCCAGCAGGGGTGAGTAATACAATGAATATTGGAAGCGAAGGACACGAATTATATTTCTGTCGCGTTATGAGAAGGAATACAGCTGATTTGTTAGGAAATTCTTGATTGAAAAATTACTCATATACTTATAGTTTCGCTTTTTCAATGTTGTTGAGATCGGTTATTAGCATTTGTCCATGGATTCATTCGAAATATGTAAAAGGAGTGAAATTATAACGTTTATTTGGATCATTTGTGAAATGTGAAAATTCGTCCATTAATTGAAAATTCGTTTCTCCACTCCTAATTAATATTAAGAAATCGAACAAGGGCTGTTGGGTGGAGAAATAAATTCCCGACCCATCCATCCCTATTTCATCCATGTAGTCCTGTAATATCCCGATTTACATGAATTTTTTTATAACTTTTTTATGACTTTTGAAAGAGGATAGACTAGAGTAGAGGCTCAGATCTCGGGGTTTAGGTGGCACCAAAAATGTTTTTTTATTATTTCTTGTATCATTCAGTATAACAATGTAATGACAAAGGGGATTTACTAAAGTAGAGCTTCAGTTCTCGGAGTTGAGATGACCCCAGCCACGGTAGGGCGTTACAGTCAATTTTTACCTCTGGGTGAGTTGCGTGTGCCGGTAACTCAGCAGTAGCAGTCTCGCTGGGGCAGGGATAGGTTTGGGGAGGAATTTGTGTCCTCCCTATCTTTAATGCTCTCTTTATGGTTTTCAGCTTATTTTTTCCCTTTCTAAAAGCCATTAAAGGATGAAACAAAGATTGTTTGATGTAGAATCCAAATTCCCCATCCACCAATTTTCGTTTTATCCTTTAATTTGTGTAATAGCAAAATGAAAACTGCCGTACAACTTAAAACTATGCAGGAAACGGAATTACGCCCGTCAGTTAAAAATGCGTATCTCCTGTATCTCTTCTCCTAATGAACATTAAGAGATGAAACAAAAGCTGTTGAATGGAGAATTAAATTCCCCATACGTCGATCCCGTTTCATCCCTTAACCTCGATATAGAAAAGATAACCACAGGGGTCAATCTCAAAATTTCTTAATATTAATTAGGGGGCGAGGGATGAATTTTTAATTCGCGGGCAATTTCACAGGAGTCGTTAATCGCAGAAAGTCACTGGGTTTTTCCCAACATTTTGAGATTTACAGCTGTGGCTATTTTTTCCATAACGAGATTAAGGGATGAAACGGGGTCAATGTTTGGGAAATTTAATCCTCCATCGAACAGCTCTTGTTTCATCTCCTAATATTCATTAGGAGAAGAGATACGCAGTTTTAACTAACGGGCGTAATTCCGTTTCCTGCATAGTTTTAAATTGTATGACAGTTTTCATTTTGCTATTTTCACAAATTGAAGGATAAAACGATGATTGATGGATGGGGAATTGGATTCTACATCAAACAATCTTTGTTTCAAGTGAACAATCTTTTAGCAAGTGAAAAAAATCAGCTGAAAACCATAAAGAGAGCATTCAAGATTGGGAGGACACAGAATCCTCCTGAAACCTATCACTACGACAGCGAGACCGCTACTGTCGAGTTACCGGCACACGCAACTCACCCAGTCGTCAAAATCGACCTTAAAGCCTTACCGTGGTTGGGGTCCTACTAACGTTAGGCTGGGGCCGTTTCAACCCCGAGAACTGAGCCTCTACTTTAGTCAATCCTCTTTGGTAATGACAATTCTCTCCATATTTTTAAAGAATCTACAATGGAAATAAATAACCTTGTAATTTTTTAGATACTGAGATCAGCGCCCCAACAGACATGAGATCATCCTCTGTTGCGGACCTTGTCTGCAGTGCAGACTTAGGCGTTTCCGTTGTAATTAAGTCTTTACATGGACCTCAGAATTTTGTGATGACAACAAGCCCTAGAAATGACATATTACCTTCTTCGGAGGAAGACAGACCTACTTTCCAGAATCAAAATGATAATGGATTTAATTACAACGGTGAATCTGAGAAAATAGGTGACTCCGACAATGGTGCAGATCCAGTTGATGAGATACAGTCGAATTCAAGCACAGTCGATTCCTCTCCAAGTGACACGCAGAATGTTAAAATTGTAGGTGACGGACAACAGCCTGATGGTTTGATTCAATCCGACGCAAAGCAAAGTTCTCTTGAGAATCTCCAGAACGCCCAGTTATGCCTATCTCAGGATGCAGAAACGGAGCTAGGGAGTTCCAGCCAGGGTTTAGGAGGGTTATTTCCTTCGAAGGAAGACAGAACTATTTTACAAAATAAAAATGATAATGGACTTGATTTCAGCAGTGAAGCTGAAAGAATAGTCGACACCAAAAATGGTTCTGATCCAATTGACGAGGCACAGTCGAGTTCAACCGCGATCAATTCCTCTCCAAGTAATACACAGAATGTTAAAATCGTAGATGATGGACAATATTTTGAGGATTTGGATCAATCGCACTCAAGTCAACGTTCTCTTGAGGGTGTCCAAAACACACAGTCAGGTGAATTTCAGGATGCACAAAAGGGACCACAGAACTCAAACCAGGATGTCATTGATCTCGGTGTCAGCGCTTCACCCCCAAATTCAAAACATCTTGTGAGGAGATAGGTTTATATGGATGAAGAACTAGAATATGAGAACGACGGGAATGACATGAGTGGATGTAATAATTTTAGTAAATCAATATCCAACTCCTTCAATTCTAATAATTCTCTACAAGACCTCGTGGAAAGTCATCTATCTGCCATGGCATGTGACTTCCCAGAATCTGAACAAATTGCAGTAGGTTCGATCGACGATGTCATTAATCAATTGGACGATCCTGAGTTACATTTCAGCACATTTCAAGAGAGAGATAACGTCCGGAATGAAAGTTTTAATGGCAGTTTCGATACAGACACCTCATGCTGTATCAATCCTCGAAAAATTCACGAAACTAATCACTCTAAAGATTCACTCAATATCACTGATGATGTTATGATTCCACAGGAAGACGACCAAAATGATAGAACATATGATTACCAGGAAACATCTGAGAATCAAGATACATCTCAGGAGGAAAATGTAACAACAGAGGAGATAAATAATTCCGCTGATTCTTCACATGAACCAGAAAATACTTCTGGTAATTTGAGTGGTTCCATTAAAACGGGTGCGATAGATAATAGCACGATGTGTGTCCTTTCGAAATCAATAGGAGCTAAAAAACACTTCTGTTATTATTGCAAGGAATTAAAAGTTGTTATAAGTCGTCATTTAGTCACGGTGCATCGAAATGAAGAACAGGTGAAAAAAATCAACGTCCTCCACAAAGGTAATTTTCCATTTTACTGTATCGTTGTGTAATCAATTTTGAAGAAAATAAAATAACATAATTTCTCTATTATTAGATTCGCCGGAACGCAACAAAATGATTGAAGTACTGCGCCGCAAGGGAGATTATTTGTACAACACTGACGCACAATATAACAAAGGTGGAAATCTCATCGTTTCTCGAAGGCCTGCGACAGAAAAAAGTGCTTTAGAATATAAGATGTGTCATAACTGCGGTGGAACCTTTCGAGCTAATTCAATTCGACGTCATAGACAGGGCTGTATCGGGAAGTCAAGTAAAAGTTCACGTTCAAATGTAATCCTATCGCGACGCGTTGAAGGAAGATTACATGCTAGTGCATCCGAGCAGCTCATTCGAGTATTTTCTGTTTTGAACGACGATGATGTTATCCGCCCTCTTAGATATGACAAATTGATCATTGCATTTGCCAACGGATTATGTGAAAAATATCGTAAGCAACAGCAGCAAGACTTGATAAGAAATCGGTTGAGAACGCTCGGACGGCTGCTAAAAAAGATGAAGGAAATCAATTCCTCAGTTACTGATTTTAAATCTATTTATAATCCTAAACTATATGATACTATGTTAGAAGCAGTAAATATTCTGGCTGGGTTTAATTCGGAAACTGGGGAACATGGAATACCTTCGCTTGTAACTAGCATTGGCACGTATTTGAACGCAGTTGGTGCTACATTGAAAATTGAAAGTCTAAAAGCCGTTGATAAAGAGGCAGAATCCTTGGTCGATTCCTATCTATTTATTCATAAACATGAGTATAGTCTGAAAGTGAACAGAGTGGCTCTTGAGACCCAAGCGAAAAAACGTCGCCAACTAGTCAAACCACTGCCCACAACAGAAGACATAAAAAAATTGTCTCAATATTTATGTGAGAAGAGAGACCGAGCTAATAAAAATTTGCAACAACAGTACTCGTATGAAATTTGGCTAGAATTGCTTAAGACAACACTAATGACGATCCAAATTTTTAATCGTCGACGTGCTGGTGAGATTGAACGAGCATCAATTGCCGATTTGAGAAATTCTGAAATCATCAATGAGAATACGAATCCCGAAATTTACAACTCTCTTCCGCAAGATGAGAAGGAACTGGTTAGTAACTACACGCGATTTGTTATAACAGGTAAACTCGGACGCGATGTGCCCGTTCTCTTGGATTCCAAAATGTCAACAAGTTTATCGACAATACTGGCATTTCGATTATCCACCAAAGTACCCACTAATAATCCTTATATTTTTGGGACCCCTGGCTTTAGTGATGGCCGATTTAAATACCTGCGATGTTGTGAACTGATGAGGCAATATTCAGTTGAATGCGGTGCAGTACACCCAGAAAGACTACGCGGTACATTTTTGCGAAAGCACATGGCTACGAGTATTGCAGCTAAAAATGTAAGTGAGAATGAAATTACGGATATTGCCAACTTCATGGGGCACGATGAACTTATTGCGGATAAAAATATTCCTGCTGCTAGACAAATTGATGTGACTCAGGGTGAAAAGTCTTCTTCGGTCGAAGTCTCTCGAACTGAAAACTCAGGAAAGAGGAAGAGAAGCAGTATTGAAGAGGATTTCGCACAGCCCAGCACATCAGGGATAAAAATCAAGAAACCTCGGAGAGCATACCGAAAAGTCTATACAAGGGATTCATCATCAGAATCGGAAACTTCTGCTGATTCACATTCAGATGAACCAGTAGCGAATCTCCAGGATAACTGTAGCGGGCAGCAATCGTCAAATAAATTTTTCAATAGGGGAAGGAAAGGAAAATTCTCCAAGATGTCAACTGTGTCATCAGAGCAATCGCAGGCGAAACGTCAAAAAACACCGAGGGCAGCATCGCCCTCTATTTTAAGAGGTGATGAAAGCGATACAGATACTGAGAAGCTGCCATCAAGGACAGCGCAGGATCTCCAGAAGGGTGAGTACTAAGTTGAATTATGATCAGAGAGACAGGAATGACTGAGTAACTAATTGCCATTACGTATCTTGTTCAAAGAGCGGGATATAATGGCTTTGCTATCTTCTGATATTTGATTTTTCTAGATGTATCTTAGCACATCCATGCATGGGTTGCTTTAAATCCAAATTTTATTTTGTTTCTAGTGAAAAAATCTAAGAAACGTTGGTCTGATGAGGAGAAGACCCTGGCTTTTAATGCTTTCGGAAATTTGATAAAGAATAACAAACTTCCTTCTACAAATCAAATTCGAAAATTCTTGAATGATCACCCATCCATTAGGAGAACTGAAAGTCAAATTCGGACGTGGGCGTCAAACGAAAAGAGAAAAATTAACATGGGTGTTGAAGATACCTACTAAATTATAGGGATAAGAAATAAGTACGTGTACTAGGTCAACGACTTTGAAGCTAAGTGAGCAGGCATCTCAATGGATGATACAAGGAGTGAATCTGCATTTCAATCCAGCCGAATAATTTAAAAGAAGCCATTCTTTTGACTGTATATGGATTATACAGAAAATTATAGTTTCAATAATATTGGAATTCAATATCATTCTAGATTCGCATTGAAGAACAAAATTTTTTTAATTCATAGATTATAATTTCAAAAACATTTGAGTGGATTACTAGTTGAAACCATCTTCACTTCAGTTCGTTAGCACTTTAATGAAGTACCTGATAATAATAATTCACACGATATTGATATGTGATATTTGCCAAAAAATATGTCGATACGTTTATATAAATTAAGATGAGAGGATAAGAAAGTGCTTTAGTAGTTTGATATCCTACCATAATAGTTTTCTGAATGAAGAGTAGAGAAGACTTTTCCAAATATTTTATATCCAAAGATTGAATTTTATAGAAGTAATAAGGGCATGAATAATATAACTATTGTGGCTGCCAAGACAAGCACTATGCTCTTTTCTACAACTTAAGTAATGGCCTTTCATATTATCTTTCTCTTCGCATTTCGCCTTTTTTTACAGACACTTCACGTAAAGGAAAGTTATACGAGAAATTCTCAGCAGTCAGACCATTCTATTATTATTAATATAAGTTGTTTTTTGATCTCCAGTCTTATATGGTACCATATAACAGAATTATGTAAGGTTTGAATAAGCTAACAAGACTTAATGAAGGATAAAAAATTTGTGTGATACCCATACTGCTTTAACAAGCAAAGAGTAAAAAACACTCTCAGGTGTACCTTATTAAGTGGTTTCAGTTTCTTTATCCTCATGAAATCAACAAAGGTTTTATTCAAGTAATGATACTCCTATGATGGATTTTTTTTTGTTCTTTTGATTATGAAAATTTAATAATTTTGTGATTCTCATTTTAATTTTCAAGACTTTAAATTTAACATAAAAACCAGGCGAAATGAACGCTGGAATCCCTTAAAGAAGAATTGGGTGTTGAAAGTGATTATTCCATTTAATGAATAAACCCTATCACATACACTGGAAATCATATTTACTAATGTGTATTATGTAATATGTATATGCAATATGTATTACTCTCAATAAGAATACTCCTAACGAATTATTAGTGAATAATATTTATGAAATATCTATAATGTTGTGTGGCAATATTCCAGTGAAGGCAACGTATTTTTTGTTTGTATTATCACCCATAATTTAAGAAAGTTTTCATTAAAAATTATTTGGCTCATTGTGTAGAATATTTTTCTTCTACCTATATTATTTCAAGTGTAAGTCACTAACTGGTCAATTGATCAACCATCCACCGACTCGCCATTGACCGAGTGCAGAAGTTGACCCTAAATAGTTGCCATCGAGTAGCCATCAATCTAATTGCCAATGCTCATTTCGGCGACACCGTAACCAAACTGATCTTTTTTACCGAGGTATATATCAAAGTATTTATCAATGAAAAACTATAATATTTAAGAATTCCAAATATCGACAAATAGCCGAATCGAATTCCACTTAATCATCGTCATTTTATCATGCAAGGATTCGAAGATAATTTCATTAACGTTCAATTGGTTAGGATCATCTAAAAAGATATGATATATAACAATATGATATAATATATAACAATTATATTTGTTCACTTAAGACATAGAAACGCCCCTATCACTAACTAACTATCACTTCAATAATTTAAACATTTCTCATTCTTCTGTAATTATTTTATTTTTCTGACATAATAAGATTAGTCAACATTTATATAATCGTCAAGAATATTCAACTTGACGTAACATATTCAATATTGCTATGGAAATAATAAACTGATTTATTTTTCACTTTATACAATGGAACGAGCCAGCGGTAATTTTATTGACGTGGTCATGGAAATGACCAATGTCTCCAATGTCTCCGTCAGTAAAGAAGTAATAAGAAAAGAGATTAAGAAAATTTGTCAAATATTTCATCCCTATGCCAGAAAACTAAGAAATATAAGGAAATGATCTAATCGTCTCACTCCGACAATGCAACTACATGATTAATATTTATCATTGATAATTACTTTCTCAGCCATGGTATACAAGATGAATTCATTTTCCTTCAGTATACCAAGAATATTTAAGGTGATTATATCCAGCTTACTTTTACGTATTAGAATCAGAAACAACGTAATTTTTTGCTTAGATTATCGAAGGATCGATGGACCATTTTATCGACACGGTTGTTTTGGTGACACGGTTACGAAAATGACCGGTTCTCCCCAATCTCCCCAATATCAGTGAAATAGTACGAAAAGGAAGTTTAGGAAAATAATGGGATGTCACACTCTCATGCCAGGAAAATATTATCGATTTTCATCACTTTAGAATTAGGCAAATAAGGAGCGTAAGAAATAATCGAATAGTGTCAGTGTTACGTAGGAACTACATAATTAATATTTTTTATTGTTGATAATTACACTTTTAGTCACGACCGAGAGGATGAGTTTGTCTTCGGTTAATATGCCAAGAATATCTGACATGCTATATATATGCTATATATTGTATTCAATTTTAGATATAACAATCAGTAATATAACAATCAGCCTTATTTTTTGTTGAGGATATCGAAAGATGTATTGGTCACTTTAGTGACACCGTCACTAAAATAAATTACCATTTCGCAAATCTATATTTTAGTGAAAAAATTAATGAGAGTGACAATTTAAAGATATGATCGGATTAAATATTAAAATCGGTTAGTTTGGTGACACCGTCAGGGAACTGATCACTCCCCGAAAGTGTATATCATTGCAGAACTATAATTAGCAATAAAAATATACTGAAATGTTTTTTTCTCCCAGATCTGATAACGTCAATTTTTCATTTAATAAATAAAGGATATTTCAATTGACATATTCAAGGCGATTATGCATATAGAAGTCGGCAGCAGGTTCTTTTTCAATACCGAAGGAGGTTCTTTTTAAATAACGATGATTCTAATCACACGGTTGTGGACATTACTACTTTGTCGAGTGTATGCATGTGTTTGGAACTCATGAATGAATCGATAATAACGGTCATCCCAATAATCTCCGAATTCAGAATGTTGTATCTGGTACGATCATCATATAAATACTGTTCAAAGTATTGAACGGTCAGTATGATGACTTTAGCAACCGCTTGCTCTTGAAACGGTTATTTTGGTGACGCCACTCAACTGATAGATGAGTATTTTTCGGTCAGTTCGGTTACTTGCCTGGTTAGGATTTGTATATATCGCGAAAATATTTCAAAGACAGACATCAGACTACCCGATTCATACGAAAGTGTTTCGGTGACAGTCATCAAAATGACCATCAAATCCTGACAATCGTCACCGAAGTGCTCACTACATTGCATATATATATGCCAAGGCAATATGTCTGACGTGATATATTGTGTTCAATTTAACATTGACAATCACTAACAGAGTGGTTTTCTTTTATTGAATGTGACAATTTATAGAAATGATCCGATTGAATATTACAATCGGTTAGTGTGGTGACACTGTCACCGAAGTGACCACTTGCCGAAAGTGTATATAATTGAAAAACTCTAATTAGTAATTGAAAAATACAGAAATCATTGTTCCTCCCAGTTCTAAAAACATCAGCTAATTTTACATTGAATTAATGAAGAATATTGAATATTTCACTTGACATATTAAAGTCAATTTTGCATATGCAAAGGAGCAGCAAGTTCTATTTTTTGGCTTACGGCCTCAAAAGAAATAACGGCGATTCTAATGACACGGATGTGGTCATTATCATTTTTGCGAATCTAAGTCTGGAAATCGTGACTAAATCTATAATGACAGTTATTTCAATAATTTCCGAATTCTGAATGTTCTATAAGGTATTATCAACATATAAATACCGTTCGAAGTATTGAATGGTCACTATGATGACGTTAGCAAAGTAATCGCTTGCTTTTGGAACGGTTATTATAATGACGCCATCAAACTGACCGTTAAATATTTTTCGATCATTTCAATGACGTCACCATACTGACCATTAAACATTTTCCGGTCAGTTCGGTGACCTGTCTAAATATGCTGTATATATATCGCGAAAACATTTCGATGACAGTCATCAAACTACTCGACTTATACGAAGGTAATTTCGGTGACAGTCATCAAAATGACCAAATGTAGCCGAAATGACCATCAAATCTTGGCAATCGTCACCGAAGTGCCTACTACATATATATATATATATATATATGTACGTAAGTTGGTCAGTGCGGTGACTGTACTACATATTGTGTTAGAATTCAAAACAAGGAATTCTAACCTCATAAG
>JAPYZN010001872.1:0-14120 GCA_030522865.1 Psyttalia lounsburyi | reverse complement strand
GGCGAAAAAAAAAATAATAAAGGGAGAATGAAGAGATTTTATCACTTGGTAAATTGAATTCTGTGATTCTGAAAGGGATGCAGAAATGTGAGGTGAAGGTGGAGCGAGAGCTTCGGGTTTGCCTTGTAGATCGGAGAAGTGTTTCTGGCCTCCTACGGCGCAATACTGGCATTTGCATAGTAAAGGGGCCCTCTGCGAATGATGTTTATTATTAAATTCGTGGAGGTATTGTTCTTTGTCGAAATTCATTTCAATTCTTACATCTTTCCATAATTTTTCCGGTAAATCCTCTTTTGAGTTGCCTCTCGAGAGTTGAGAGGCTTGTGAGTGACGATTTATTTTCTTGAATACAATACAAAGTAAACAATTTTTTCGAGTTAATGAATTTTTCTTCATTAAAATTCATTCCAATTCTTGCATCCACTCCTATTTTTTCCCAACCAAATGTCGGTTGAGTTACCATGCTGAAGAGCTATCTATTTTTTAAGCATCGCTAAAGTTTTTCAAATACTACGAACGTTATACGAGGAAATAAATAAATGATTTACTGTCGAAGTCGACGGTTTCTAGAAATTGAATGACCCCAAAATAACCAACGCAATCCACCCGTTGAATTCTTTTTCGTTAACTTCTTTCTCTCACTCACTCCAAACTAAACAAACCCAGTGGCTACATTCCAAGCATTCAACATTACGTCCACACCACGTTTTGCCAATTTATTTCAAGCGTCATTTTGGAATTCCGCATGGGGTGTAGACGACTACAATTCATGAAAAACCGATTGTACACTGGAATCATTCGTCTGGACATACAATTTTCCACATGGTTGCTTTAACACGTGTATAGAAACTAGAGTGTAAAACGAAGTTTAAGTTATTTTGAACTACTTCAAAACTGCATTCATCATGTGGACATATTTTTCATTCACTGCCTGCTTCACCAAAGAGCCTGAGTGAATCTGTCATTGCTACCAGCAATAAGTCAGAAAAATAAACGAAAAAGTCTCGCTACAGTACATCTGCACTGTCGGTAACTTAACCAACGATTGACTCTCAGTTATCCCCTTGAATCATCACAATGTTAATGTCAACGAGAAATAATACTCTTCACAAAGGAGCATTTCGTATTCGCAAAAGCCAACATCATGAATATACCGAGAGAACTTCAAGTGCATTATACCGGAGTTATACTTGCGTAATTGGCAATAATGGAACCACGAATGCTACTAGGGCAAGGCATTACCTCCATCGTCGTACAGCAAATAGCAGATGCATTAACAAGTGCATTCTCCATTGCAAGTGGAAGCGTATATTTTCCATAGGCTTAAGTGAAATACGTATATAGGTATCACTATGTGCATCTACATCTTAGGATATGCATGCTGATATCGTGCAACTGTTGTAGAGGACTTAAATTACACTGGTGGATCCAGTGATTATTGAACGAGGCACTCAATCCAACTTTGCAAGATACTACACATGTCTTATTCCTACTATCGACACCATCGAGTCTTGAAAGGACATCTAACGTGAGGTGTGAAGGGTGTGTGGCTGATCGCATGAATTGGCATTGCTGCAGGCTTTTGGATTTTGCAATTTTGAGAGATTTAGTTGAAGCCTTGCAATCCGAATATTCGTTCCTATCCTTTCAAATAAGAAGGGGGACAAAAAACACGAGCAAAAGCGAACAGGTTCTTGCTAATCATGCTGAGGAAGTCAGACGACATGGATCCCAACTGAAGCTAGTCCGCAATCATCATAGCAACGTCTGCAATCATTGCTCTCTTAGCATTACGGCCATCTTCACTTCACTTGGATGACAGCTAACTCGAGGCACAATTGTAAAACATAAACGGACCACCTGAACTAGAATTACTGAAACTGCCGGAATATTGAATTTGTCCATAGTAAACTCCGCCCATTACTGTCCAAGCATACATTACTACCCATAAATAAGCAGCTAAACAGAGAAAATCGAGCAAAAGAAAACCGATTCTGCCTTATCATGTTTACGAAGCAAGAGGACATGGGTTCCAAGTTGAATGGCTATCCCACCACCATCAGAGCACAATGTCCGCAACTCCCCTAGTCTTATGTACCTAGTATTCCGTGTTCCACTAGGACTGATCAGTCACGACTGATAGGCCCACCTCACGAAGGGGTTCTATCTAATGTTGAACTGAGTCACTCTCCACCACGCGCATTAGCCGGTAGCAATAAAACCAACTGTAAACAGGGTTGGGTGCACACCCCAACCCTTTACTATCTCCCGAGGGGGAGGGGATCCCCTATCCCACGTCAAACTGTTGTCCAATGTCAACTCCTCTGTTGAGTAGCTCCAGGGGTTTGACCAAGCCTTGCATTTACCATTATTGAAATATCTCAAACTCACCGGGCTACACGAAAAATTTAATGTGTTATATGAGACGTGTCACTAACAAGGGAGAAATGAAAATGGGATATAATGTATAACTGTTGCATAGCAGACACATAAATACACCCAGTGTTGTTCGCCGTTAAGGCTTATCGTTATTCTGCACACGTTGGTCGTTCGTCGCAGCTCAGGCCAGGACACTAACAACTACCAGTTACGAGTAAGCGAAAGAGCCCACCTCTCGCTCTTCTACTTGAACTCAAACCACTTGGGGGGGGAGGGGGCAAACCCACCCCCCTTCCTCCCTTGCCCCCTTCACCCCTGGAGCGACGCTCGTAGATAAACAACAGGGGCTGCTGGGGTAGAGCCCCCTTGCCGACTAGCCCTCCCCTTTCCAGAGACCGATGCCCGTGAGCATCGAAATTTGCATAGAAACGCGACGAACTTGGACTATTAGCCCGGGGAAGGTGTACGGGGTACACTTGGTGGGATTCAATTACGGAAATAGCTAATCTGTGAGATCCTTGGTGGTGGTGGTGGTGGAAGAATCCTTATATTATTTTGGGGAGATCATTGATTGGTGGTGGAAAATCTAGTCATTACAATCAGCATGATATCTAAGCTGATTTTCGGAGATTGATTCAGTCTTGGGCTTGGATGAATATCATCTCATGGTGCATCTGAAGATTTTTGAGGATTAGCTTCTTAGTTGAGACTTTTTATTAGAAATAAGTCGGTTGTTATTTAGGGCATTCTTAATTGTGTATTCGGTGGGCATCGCGTCCAATGATTTTTCTACTTTATCCTCTTACCTACCAGAACCATCAAATTTCACCGATGCTACTGCTCTGTATGATTCAACTCGTGCAGGTTTTTCAATCTCGAAATACACGAAAAGCTATAGTAACAACGCTCGTCCGCTATTTCCATCCAAATCCCTCATACACCACATATTCTCATATATATTTGTGAAGCATCTTCCGTGACCTCCTTTGCTCCTTTGAATAAAAGGTGAGGGCCCCTTTCAGCAACTACTCTCATCATTCCTTATCTTCGTGCACATCTGCGGCCTCATTTGCAGCCGTATATGAAATTCATCTCGCATCCGCTATTATTCGGACCTCGAGAGGCTTGTATCTTGGCTTGGAGCAGTTTTTTTTTTTTGGCTAGTGGCGACCTCTAGCAATCTTTAATCTCCCTAGCTTTTTGGGAGATCTAGATTATTCCCTCGTGCGAACGGACTCCTTCCCTCGGACATTGTCAGAACTTTTGACATTTTTTCAGTGCTAAACTTTTGTCAAGCAGTCATCTTCTTTTATCAATTGGTTAGCTAATTTTTAGGGGAAATTTTTTCTCCCTGTAAGAGTAATTTGAGTTGTAACGAGCATGCTGACTGGAACCAGCAGTTCGTCAAACGAATAAGTAAACCTATTAGACTCGAAACGTCAACGCTGTGCATATTTTACAATATTCAGTATCTCGTGACGATCCGCGTCGCTCGTAAATGTGCATTTTTACACATTGTATACGCGAGGTAAATGGCTTTAGCGAGGGGGACTGGTAATCGTACAACAGCTATACTATTCACATTGCCTCTGCTTTCGCGTTTCGAAGAACGTAAAGTGCTCTCATTACTGGGATGATAACGTTATATTAATTCTTACGGAACGAGCTGCCATTACCCTCGGTATAAAAGCTGGATGATACGAGAGGATTCCGCCGAATCATTTGATGTGAGAAGCATTACCATTGACTGGGAATTGTTAACTCAAGCCCATTCGGATATCTGCACTTCTCATTGAGAAGCTTTTTGTGGGGCTGCATAAGATCGATTCCGGGAGAATTCACGTTCTTTGGAGATGATATTGGAAGCAGGTCGGATTGGGGAGGGATTCTGGTTTTTCATGCCCGGCTCATGTTTCGGAATGATTATTTTAGGGGAAGAATCTGGGTTCTGACCCAGTTTTATTTATTTATTCACGGATGCCGGATATGTGGAACTCTTATGTTGGATTGAGGGGATTTAGATTTTCATGAATGTATGAGGTGTATAGAATTACGGTCGTTTCATGGATATTTTAGGAGTTATTTTTAGGAGAACTACATTAAATTTGAATGATACAATTCCACGCTTCTGAGGAACTGGAAAATGAGAATTCTTACATTTTATTGAATTTCTGATCAAATCGTCAATCTTCAGTCCCGGTAGAATTATATTTTTTGCGGAATTTTGTGAGCTTTGTAATCATTTACTCATCGAATTTTGCCCAACTTGTCCCAAATGAGAGTTATTTTTTTCTTTCTGAGAGTCTTTACTCAACTGATGTACTCTCAACCCTCACCACTCTTGTCAGCCTCTCATTCGACCTGATTTAATCTCTCAACTCGGTGTTCCACTTTGGCAGCCCCCAGATCCCAATTGAGAATTTCATAATATCGGCGAGATGTTTTCCAAGCTATACAAATCACCCTCCACTGCCTGGAGTACCTACTCTTCATCATCCACAACGTCTGTAGATTCAACTAACTCCCAACAAGTTGCTCCCACTACATATTCGTCGAATGCCGAGACAATCGAGAAGTTGGCAATGATTCTGTTTTCTTGTTATACCTGACAATCATCAACAGCTGCAAAACTTTTCAAGCATTCGCGAGTGCAGCAATATAACGAACATAACCTCTATTGTTATTCCAGGATGTACTTCTCTCCGAGCCAAATAGTATCTCCAAACCCCCTCACCCTCGCCCCTTCTCCCCCATCCCCCAACTTTGCCTCGCGCGTCAGAGTCCCCAGTGGAACTAGTACCAACACAGGTCACATCCCGAGGAAATCGTTACACCTGCCCCGTTTGAGCCACTGCGAATTACTGGAGTATCCTCTTCTTCGGCACTTTGTCTCGAGTAACTGCACGAAGCTTTTCCATAATCCCGTCGTTTTTCTCTGGTTCTGTGTACCGGGCAAGTTGACGTTTCATTTTTATTGCGCTTACTTTTTTCTCCCCCCTCTCCGCGGGGAATTTCGGAGATTCGATTTCTGTTTTTTTTAAAAAAGATTCCCTAGAAATTTTATTTAAATAAAACTCAAAGGGATTCATAATTGTTATTGGAAATTGTTTATTGAAAAAATTTCAAGAACAACAAGTACGAAAAGACCAAAGGCTAAACTGAGGAAATAATTGTTAGCCATCGTTATCACAAACTCATCACAATTTTTATGGGGAATTTTTACTCACTGTACATATGTCACAATCTTGAGAGTACCTATATCACAAGCAATATATATCCCATATTTTTTTTTTCGTTCACCATTTCATTTTATCTCTCCTCTCAACCCACATAAGATATATTTTTCCCCTCCCAAGGACTTTCCGGCACACTCCCATGTATTCGATGCAGCCCTCATTCTCCACCGAATCCCGGGAAATAAGTCTTACGATCGTCTCTCCATTCCCGTTGTGGGCAATTGCACATGAACACGGATTAAATAGTTCTCCCCCTCTCTCCCGTTTTTTTTTTCCTGACGAAAAGGCCAGACTCTAAGCCCGTTACATAAGGACTTTCTGGATTCAAGCCTGTCGTATGTTCCAGCGTTTCATGTCTCTTGAGGATAGTTATCGGAACCACGCCAATTACAGTCCTATCGTACAATCCTTTTTCCAATACGTTATCTACAGAAAAGAGGATTTAACTTGTGACGAAAAATGTTCAGTGGCAGCCTGAATGTCTCACATTGTTCAACTATTTTTTGCTATTTTGAGGGACGAAAGAAAATTCAATTGAGTGGTGTTCCTGAATTATAAAGTGACTAGGGGAGCTGCGGCACCCGGCGCAAATAATTCTATTGTAGAGAAAAATTAATGGCGAATGATTGAATACACTCTAGAATACTCAACTTCATTGGCAAAATTAAACATGACTAAATTCACAAAATATTTCGCGAAGCTATCGTTATCTGATCGTTTGATAATAATCGTCAATGTCCATAAAGAATTGATTATTCAAATATTCACTTTCACAATCATTTAAAAAATTCCCTGAAACCCGTCCTAAAATTATAAAAAATAAACCACTCCAGTGAGACATGATATTCTATTTCCACTCATGAAATCATAAAAAAAACCACTTTAAATAATAACTCCAGCTCCCATTAAACCCCGAACGAGCCAATGAATTTTTTCCCAATTCACGCCAAAAGGGTTACACTAAAAACCCATCCACATGACGCCTACCTCCAAATATATCTCTCCACTTTCCACAATGGCTGCGCTTCCCTAATCAAATGATTTTCGCCTCGATAATCCCTCTTTCCCTCTAGTCCACGTGTGTTCACCTCCACCCGCAGTGCAGATCACTGCGAAATACCTTCCGAATGCCGCGTCAGCAGGCGTCCGACGGGAATTTTCCCCTCCCACCATTCCCCCATCCCCAATGATAATTTAAATGTGAAATCGATAACGTCACGTCTAGAGCAAGTGGTGCACGCGATTCGCGTTGCACTTCCTTCCAGTTATTCGAAATACTCGAAGAATATCATAGCAATGGTTCTTCAATATCATCCACCAGTTGACGAGGCAAAAATCCCTCATCAGCAACGCTTACTCCCCCAGCCCATCCCCATCTCTCGCAAGACCTCCAGCAATATAAAACAATTTAATTTAATATCACCCCAGCGATGATAAATTGCGAATGTGAGTAGAAAAAAAAATGTCATCCACTGGACTTTTTGTTGGATTAATTGCGATGGTGTAGCCCTGATGGGACCAAAGCGATTTATTTCCAGTCGAAGGAATCCGTTAATGTTAACGTTAACGAGCAATAAGCCCACTTGTAGCTTCGTCCTTCTGAGGGACGTAATGAGATAATCCCAAGCTTGATTGGCAGATTAATTGGTTATCGGACAGTACAAGACAATTTCTTGGCCCTCACCACCCCCTCCCGCCCCTCCTTCAACCGACAAACTGATGTATACGCCCCATTACACACTCACTTCCACAAGTACTCGGGATTTTTCCTCCAGTGATTGGCACGTTATCTCGGGAGTCTGTATTTTTTTTTCTCCCTCTTCCCTCTTCCCCTCCTCGCCCCAATCCCTTCCATCAGCACACGCACACGCAATCTTGTGTTCTGGGCTACATACGGTGAAAATAACAGAAGGAAACGTAGCTCTGCACACGCGTATGCCACGTTTTCCACTCCTCTCGCCCTCAGAAGGTGCACACGCTTCACTTGCTTTCTGTCAATTTTGCTTATCTCACTTCCTTCGTATTTTCTCACTTCCTTCCGATGCTTTTTCCCCCCTCTCTCTGTCTCTTTCTCTGTCTCTCACTACCTTTCGTATAGCAATCCCGGTTTTTATGGATAACCTGCGTCTTTCTTGCTATCGTTGGGAAGCTCTGGCGAGCTCGGGCGGAAGAAAAAGGAATCTAAATAAGTGGATAGGTGTGAGAAAATGGTAGTCCTTTCTTTCCTACCGTTCGCCAAGTGTTGGACGGTTTCACTGTATAAATGGAGGGAGACTGGTGGGGGAAAAAAAATCCAGGGAGAAATAACATTTTGCTTCGCACGTGTTCATGATGGCAGGCGAATGTAGATGTACAGGACATTTACAGTCCCGGGAAAATGTTTGTTTCTGGATTATGGGAGTCGGTGGTGATGGGAAAGAATTGCGGGGAATGGAAATTTCTGGGAATGTTTTTGTTGGGATTGGGGATTTTTTTTTCGCGAGGTGCAGCGGAAGTTTTACCATTTTTCATTTGTTAGGAAATATTTGAAATATTTTATTGATTTAGTATTTCAGTTCTTCAATGCGTAATGGATAATGATTACATTGAATACTCGGTGAATTACTCTAATTTCAAGTAGCTAACAAATTAATTTATCAACAATCATTTTTCAATATTTTTACTCATTCTTGAGGTCTTTTCTTTTGCATATCAAGTCAGGCCGTACCACTCGATTTATGTCTCAATTGTCTTGACAATGGCAATAATGTATGCACAATTTCGAGATACAATTGATATTATTTCTCCTTTCGACCCGAATAATGGAACACGTGAATTCGGCCATCATTCAGGCTCACTGGGTCTGAAGAATGAATGCAAATAAGAGGGACAGGAGAAAGTAAAATTTCTACTCCTCACTGTTAACATTTTTTTCGAAATTCTCCAGTAGATTGGTCGGATATTTTTATCGTAATCATAATCAACGAATTTACCAGGCCTTGAAGCGAAATTAAATAACCCAAAAGTCATCAGAAGTCCATGATTATTCCCCAGTTGACACTGTATTTGTCCATGCATTCAGATATGCAAATGAATCACTCCTAAACATAGTGCAAGCGTCTTCCGAGACAAGAGATAAGATAACGAAGCGGAAGGGCGTTGAAGGGTTAACACAAGGCCCTCACAGAGGGACATCCTTATCTGTCCTTAAATTCGTAGCCGGTGATACTCGAGTTACTCGAGACTGATGCCTACTATTTTAGACACTGGCAAACCCCTCTTACTCTCACCAACATTGAAACCTACCGACGCAGGCATGTCGTCCCCCTCCCCGATCAATACGACCCCAAAGTACTGTTCGCGCATTTCCGAAGCGAGTTATCCAGAAAGAGAACGAAAACGCGTGGGTGGAGCAGCAATAACCTTCAATTTTGCGGGAAATAATCCACCTCTTGTCGCTGTGATCGGCTGGACTATATTTCTCGATGGTCAGCAGTTTTAATGGTTCCGAGAAATTCTTCCTGCCAATTGTTTGCATTGTTCAACATTTTTGGGCCAATTTTTGAAGAGATAGGATGAATTTGTGGTCATAAATTTTTGGTGAGAAAGGTCTAGGTGATATTTGGATTTTTCATGGCAGGTTATCAGTGAAAATTCAGTCACCTCTTGACTTCTTAAGCTCTTGACCAGAATTCAGTATAATCTTCTATTGAATTTTGAATGAAGTCAAGATTCACGGAATTTGTTCATCGGTAATTGTGGAAAATGAAGAATTACTGCGGAACAATTTTCCTAGAGGCTGTATCGAATTTTGTAAAAGAAAATTGGGAAATTGTAATCATTACTACACATTCGGGAAACGGTGCCCAGGTGGGGACAAATGAACAGCCCAATCTTGGTCAACAACTGGACTTATCACGCTTGACCCAGTATCAGCCAGGCTAGCTCAGATAGTAATAGCACCCATAATCGGAGGGTCTCGGATTCGACTCTTACCCGGAACGATCCACTTGTCTCAATATCAAGGATCATCCTGTCCATTCACCCCAGTCCAAATCTAATCTCGTTGTCCGCAAGAAGGCACCAATGTTGAACACTGGGACAATATGGTCACATCCCAATTATCGGAGGGAGTAGCGATCCAATACGATTGTATTGTCCGTATAAATCATGATATGTTGTCGAGAGTGAGTGAAGAATTGACTCCATTTAACGAGCCAACATATTCATTTCAATTGAGTTAATGAATGTTTTTTTAGTTTTACTCGGTTCTACTGAAACAAAAAAATAGCCAACAGAAGTTGACTGCCTCCAAATGACAAGTTGAAAGAGCAATTAAATTTATTGTATTGCCAAAGAAATTGTTTCTACACGAGGGCCTAGTAATCCGATTCTTCCATAATGCTCAAAATTCTAATCACTTGTATTATCATTATCACGATAATGGCTTTGGAATTCCAATAATTACACGCCTTCGGCTTCAACTTTGCTGAAGTTTCCGGAGTAAATAGGAAAATTCAATATCTTAATTGCCGATACCTTAATTGTGCGGTGAATAACGGTATTTGAGCGAGAAACTTTCATGACTTCAGAGTATGCTTGTTGTACAAAAACACATTAGATTATTGGAGAATTATTCAAGACTAATTGGGGAAAATGGATGCTTTCTAAATACAATCCTCGAGTTCAATAGCTACATCATAATATTAATTTTCATAGTTTCGTAACAACTTGCTTAATTTACAACTTTTATTTCAATCCAACTTTGTTTTATCACATTAAAATTGAAAGCATCAATACATTTTCACTGCTCAGCAATCATGCTTACCCAAGTTAACCAATAATTGTATTTCTTGATACTCTCTGACACTGAGACTAACAGACTCATGAACTTCCGAATATTAATGACTTCGATTGATATCCTCAAATTCCTCATAACTAATTTATAAATTAATTTAAATAACCGGTCACATGCGACTATCTACCACCACCTCATGCAAATCTCTTCCTCCCTTGTTGGCGTACACATAAGAAGATCACTTTTACCATAATGAAAAACAGCAACGACAAAGACTTACCCGAGGTATGCTGAACAAACCTGTAATTAACTCCGTTGAAACCTCGAACTTCTTGGTATTAACTTATCGTTAAAAGGTATAGTTGAAGGCACGTAGGAAGCGGTAAATAACATTCAGAGTCTGTGTTTGCCTCACCGTATATCAGCGACGAGTATACGCAGCGAACTATGTACAGCATTAGATGTGTATTCACGATGGAGGCACCGTAAATGTCCATGGATATCAGTTGGGTATGGATCAGTGTATGTGTGTAACTATGCTCTACGTTCATGTCGTGTGTAGGAAATGGGATCGCGCTACCTCAACCTATTTGTTTCCCGAGACACCCTGGTGAAGCATCCTCGTATCTCTTTTTTTTGACCTGCATTCTGAATTCCTCTTGCCTTCCTCAATTTGGTTTTTGGTTTTTGCTTTTTTTTCGTTATTTTATTCAGCCTGCATGTTTGAGGGAATGTATTGGGGCGTGAAGTCGACTGAATTATTGACTGATTTCATCATAGAAAGGACGCTGTGGTGTATTTATTTGGGAGGTGAAGGTGTTCATGCTGAAGACTTGATGATGTCTAATGCCAGAAGTCTCACATTACCATCACCAATTCACCTGGTTAAATCAATTACCCAAGAAGATAATGGGAGGTGTGATTGCCTGGACAATTGGGGGAGACTTTTCACATTATGATTTTCCGTAATTGAAGGAACGCCAACAATTTGCTACTTCCAAACTCACCGGTCTTCATAATCGTTTCGTGTACGATGTATATTTACCCTATTGCTGTGCGCCGAATGGAATAAGGGTGCGAGATATATAGGACACGTAGTTGAGGATACGGGGTTTCACCTCTCGAAAACTTTTCGAGTGCGATAAGATACTGGTGGGTGGGGAGTAGAGGGCAGATGGGCTTCAGCTTCTCTGTTCCCTCTGCGTGCTTGCTGAAGGAGAGCGAGAACGAGGTTGAGAGAGGAGAAAGTTGGTGAGTCTTTAACGGTTAGAAAATTCCGAAGCAATTTCTCCTACGCCATCCGTCGCGTTTCTATCCTAACTGCAGAACTTTTGAATTTAATTTATAACTAGTCGAGTGCTTTCAGTTCCTTCCGTTTCATACTCTTCCTCTTACCAAGTGCTTCTCATTCTGGTGTTTTTGACATGACTTGGAAAATATTGTTGACAGATGGTTTAAGTATTGGAGGGGAACGTGAAAAATTTAATTGATAATTTCACCAAATTTATCAACATTTTTCTGTTATTGAAGTCTGCACAGAATATAGTTGGGATATATTGGAGGATAATAGGAGGCTCGAGGGGCTGTCCATACATCAGGTGTGTCAATACTTTCTGGGGTCCATTCTCCTCCAGGACTTTTTTTCCATTTCTATTGAAATAAAATCACAAAAATTCAAACGTCCTTCGACAGGAATTACTCCTGCGGTCACTATAAGCTTTTCCTTGATTTCTGGAGAAATTCTAAGTGCCCCTAGCATCCGGCAGACCAAATTTACCAATTCATGAACAGCAATCATCAGCAGTAATGCCAATATTGTCCCCTGTCGCATGTACGACATAAATAAAAAATAAAAATCGTCGAAAAATGATTTTCGGAGAACTATTTTCTTACGTAATACTCCGACATTGGGAATTCTCTGCACGTTCTACAATAGGATCTTCGGTAAATCCTTGCAGTTGTGCAGGATATTGGGTAGAGAGAGAGAGAGGGGGGGGGGGGGGCAAGCTCCGGCCGCGGAGAAAGATGAAGAAACAGGGAGGGATAAGAAGATGCGGGCAAGGATTTTCCTTTGATCATAGAGTACACGATTGTGAGTTTGAAAGCAACACTAAGGTCCCTTTTATCGTCAGTGTGTATATGTACTGGTGAGAAAGGCTGTTTGTGCTAGTCCCGGATCCTCTAATCTGTTATCGTAAAATCCTGCTCACTCACTTGGTGTTACCATCACAAGCTTTAAAGCCAAGAGAAAGTGGGTGAAGGAGGCGGGTGGGGGCTGAATGTGGGGGATGGGGTGCGGGGAGAAATACAGCTGTTGAGAGTGAGAGACAATGGAGGAATTGGGTGGGTGTAAAGAGGAAGGAAAATATCAGGAAAGAAATGGGCGAGGCAATGGGGCTGCGGGGGGGAAAATCGACGCTGAGAATCAAGGGGTGATGTACGTCACACCCCTACGGTAGATGGAGGAGTATCAATATCACGCTTCACTGCTGCGCCACCACTCGATTTCCGTTCTTTCTCCCTCTCTCAACCTAAAAATCGCTTCCACAACGACTGCTTCTTATTATCGGGTTGGAAAAATAATCTTCAAATAGAAATACAGGGAGGGGGGGGGGGGGGGGAGAAATCACTAGTCTTGTGGCTCTTCTTTCACACACTTCATTCGGATTGTAGTGATTCCTTGATTTACCACCAGACAATGCGCCAGCTGGGGAATATATATCAGCGCGTATCGATAAATATTGCGGCTCGAGGAAATGAAAGTCTCGGTCTAGTCGGAAATGTGAAGTTTTTCTTTTTACTTATTTTTGGAATGATTTTCGAGGCGAAGGGGGGCGAGTTTAGGGTGCGTTAGTTTCCCTTCTAGGATTTCTGGAAGAGTGTGATAAGTGATAATGGACGGCGAATCTCTTTCTTTTTTATTCCCCCGGGGTTTTGGATCTGGTGGAAAGAGCAGGAAAAATTGACTGGGAGTTGAGAGATGGAAACGAAAAGTTAGTGACTTCTTTGAAAAAAACATCTGGTGGATGCCTTGGAGAACAACAGGTACACAAGTTTTTGTAATAGAGAGAGGAAATTGAAGGAAACATTTTATTCTTGCTTGATAACGTCGACTTCACAAAGCTCATATATTCCGGTCGAAAAAATAAACTTCAGCTGGAAAGATGGGAGGAAATTAGCAACCTCGTAGCTTTTTTTTCACATACTTCATTCGGCCTGTCCAATAATCTGTCAGATGCAGAATATACATCGGGAAGTATCGATAAAGATTTCGACACGAGGAAATGAACCGTTTCGGGCTTCTTTTGGGTTTTTTCGATTGTTCAATAGGTTATCGTCGTTTTTAAACGTTTTTGGAGGCTCCGGGGGTTCTAGGGGTTTCTCCTTTCGTTTTTGGGCCCTTTTGGCATTACTTCCAGGATATTTTCAGCCGTTTAGCGACTTTAAGAGCCCTTTTTTGAAATTGTTCGCTGAAAACTGCCGATTTCTTGAAAACTATCGGGCGTAGCCGCCAAATGACAACGGATTTGGAAAGCTGAGGAAATTTCCGATCGATATAGCCTCTCCTTTTTCATTTTTAGAGATTTTTTGGATTTTTAAATTTTTGACCTCTGGCAGCCCCGATTTCCGCGATTTTCGGCTGGCTGGACACATTTTCGGCGATATCTCAAAAACTATTGGTCCTATCGGCCCGCAGTTTGTTCCATTCGAAAGCTGAGCTCATTTCC
>JAPYZN010001871.1:0-14122 GCA_030522865.1 Psyttalia lounsburyi | reverse complement strand
AGTCAAAAACCACTTTTTTCACGAGTTACGAACATAATTTTTCATCTCAATGTGTCGAAAAAGTGCTTTTCAGTCACTCGACGCGAAGCGGAGAGTGACTAAAAAGTTACTTTTCCGACACAGCGTGATGAAAAAATAATTTTTTGCAATTGTAAGGACAATGACGGGCTATCGGTTCGCGACAAAATAGTATATTTCGTAACAAGTGCAAAAAAGTGGTTTTTGCGAACGCAAGGGTTGTTTCACGGACCGAAGGCGAGTGATATTAAATCCCACGAGCCATAAAGCGTTCTTTGGACGTATGGGGATCGAAATTTTTCATTACAATGCCCGCAAAATGCATTTTTCGTCACAGTGTGCTGAAAAAATAATTTTTTGCACTCGGTTTTGAAATATTTCAGCCTTGAGATTCGTTTGAGATTATTGTTTACCAGTTTTTCGTTGTGGAACGGCTAAAATACCATCGAACCACCGAAGATTAACCGAGAGTCCCTAGTCGACCAGACGAGAACAATGATCCGGAGAGAAAAGTAAACGCACATTGGCATTAACGTTTTTATCGCTTCCATCCCACTTTATTTTTCTCAACGTTAAAAATACTCAAAGTCCTTTATTTGTGTACGTGTGACTCTTGTTTTATTATTTGAGTTGTCGAATTCGACGGTAATTGGGCGAGACGGAGTGGAATCCAAAACCGGACCGCGATCATCTCATGCCCCGAAACTCTGGAGGAAGATGGAACGAGTGAAAGTCATCCTCTTCGTTTGATTTTTCGTACAGTCGATTGTTTTATCTCACTTGGATCGTAGAACTCAAACTAGATCATTTTGCGGGGAATGATAGATCGTCATGCGCGGATGGAATCGATCATTTTCGCGCGGTGAGATTGACAGAGATTAATGGACTTGTGGATTGTGAATAATTATCGAAAATATTTAAATGGATGTCTTTGGCGTTTCTGGCCATTTCGTTTCGGCAGGTGCAATTGACGGCTCGGGGCACTGGTGACCATCGGCCGATATTTAATCGCACGATTTTTGTCGGTGATAATGGGGGATAATGCCGGACTCCGGATAACGAGACCCCCGTTCCCCCCTCAAAATGTGTCAGTTCAAATGTGCAAATGAGTGCTATATATTTTTTTTTCACTCGTTGTTTTCGTAATTAGCGGGCGAATATTTCGCGTGTGTCTCCTGTACTTGTGGCGTCAAATAAATGGAGGCGGAGTTGACTTGTTCAGTCAGGCTCTGTATTTACTTTATTAAGGCTACGGTAACGGGATTCTCCGCGTCTACTTCTCCGCTGCGTTTGTATTCTTCTGAGTATTCAAGTCGATTCTACTCCTGAGGGAGAATAGATTTCTATTCAATTGGTATGCGCTCAATGGGGAATTTATGGGGGCTTTGGTGAGGGCATTTGTTGCGTAAAAGTAAAGCAGGTGCCGGGAAACGTCACGTGAGACGTAAAATGGTGGATTTATTCTGTCATTGATTAAGATTTGTTCGTTGATTTTTGTTTTCGATTTTTATGATTCAGGAATTTTGTAATATTCCATATTCTTCCAAGAAACGAAAACCGTGAATTTTAGATCAGGTATTAAGTAACAAGTACTGGAAAGATTGAATAACAATATTGTTTAATTTTCAATTGACAAAAAGTCTTAAATAATTTCGTGGAGACCAATATTCCTATTTAAAAAGTAAAATAAGTTAACAAATTCTCATTCTTCTATTGTTAAAAAAAAATTGTTCAAATACGTTTGATATTTCTCACTGCAAGCAATGCCCTTAATTAAAAATTCCAAAATTGGAAAAATTATTTCCCGAGAGCAACTAAAAATCAGGAAAATTCAGGTTAAAAAAACGTAATCTTTCCCATTATTTTCTCATCTTCCTCTGTTGCTTAAATATTTAAAATTCTCCGTAAATTCCAAGTCAACTTGTCCATGAAATGTTAATTTAATTAAAACAGGTCCATCCCTCGGCACTCGATATTTCCGTATATCTGGACTTGAAAATCACCTCCAAAAATCACCGAGGAATCCAGGATGATTTTTCGTTACCCGTATTATGTCGTTGATCTTCTCAGGTTGCTCAATTTCATCATGACCCAAATATTCCCGTTAACTTTCTTACTACAGGCATCTTTCTCCAGTTATTTCCTCTCCATACCCCCCACCCCCTGGCATCATTGGATTCTGTATGAGACGCATGTGTGTAACATCTCACGCGTGAATTTGATACAATGTTACATCGCTGGTGCGCCACACATTAATCCTTCTCCAGTTACCAGCAGAGGGTCTACGAGTTCTCGTTAATGCGTTAGATTATTATTATTGATACAGTCAAATTCGTGTGAGAAATAAAAATTATTTATCTCTCCTTAATGTATGGCGATTTTATCGCTCTCTGTTACGGAATTGAGGGGAAATTCCATTGTCAGCGTAAATCAATTCGACGGTTTTGTTGTTTTTTTTTTTTTTCTTATTTTTTTCCCCATCGAAGATTTGTGATCAACTACTTGGAAGCTGAGAATAAATACTTCACTCTTTGGTTAGGACCTGTGAGGATGAGTGGATGGAGATCGTCGACCCCCGTAAATTCCTCATTTTTGGGTTTCTATTTAGTTTCTCGGGGGGGATTTTTTTTTTTCTTTAAAAGGCCCACTCGCTCCTTCTTGTGGTACAAATAAAAGATTTGGACGGGTAATTTATGCACGGAGCGGCCCTTTTCAGCCGATAAGATTGGATTGTCACGGCAGGGTATTATGGATACTCAGGCGTAGAATGGATTCAGTCACTTTTTCGTTTTTTTTTTATTGTCATACGGCTTTACCTAATGATCCTATAAAAAGGGGGAGGGAATAATCGTTAAAGTTTTGGGCTCTCTCAGTCTCGGGTATTGTTCGGGGGAGCCAATCAATCGGTCGACATTTTTCAAGAAATTTAAATAATTTTTTTTCATTAAAATATTTTTTCAAGTAAATTTTCTAAATTTTTAAGCAATTATTCGACGGACTTTTACGTATTTTTACAAATTTCTTTTCATTAATTAAACTGAAAGTGACAGTTTCTCGTAATTTTTCTATGAAACTTTTGAATTTTTAAGAAATAAATGAAGGGAATCCCTCGAAATTTTTACAATTGCAGAATGAGAAAGACATTATCATTAAAATTTCGTTCTTCTTCAGTTCGCGATCCCCATTCTGTCACGATGAAATTACAAACGTTTACGGTAGATGCATAAGTTGATGGGTAGAATATATGTAATTGATCCGGAAGAGGGATCCGTCACGGATTCACACCCTCGCGGTTGATTTTGGAATGCAGAGGTCGTGCCGTAACAATCGAAAGAGAATAAAAAATATTTCTTCATTCGAGGAATTTGAAATCGAGTGACGGCAGCTGAGCCCCGCGGTCCATGTAAACAGATTGTCCCTTCTCCATCAGAATTCCCTCCGCCCCCTCTGTTGCTCTTGCTCGACGGGGTCTTCCCCTCCCCCTAGCGCCCACAGGCAGGTCCACCCAGATTTACACGCGCTCACCTGCTCATCCGTTTCAAGAGTGGCCCACTTGCTGCATACACTTTGGAGAGGCCACCTCTTTTCTCTGGACTCGGGTTTACACACCTACGAGAGCAACTCCAGTTTTCGAATTATCTGTCAACTGGGCGGACAATTTTATTTTATTTATTTATTTTTTTAATGTGAGTGACGGCGGCGGAGAGTGGTCACCACACTTGATCATTTAGAGGAAGTAAAAGGCGCACGTCACGGGGATAGTATCTCGAATTAAGACATTACGACGGGCTATCTTGTTTATTTCAACGGCGAATTCATTTTTTTTTGTTCGAACTGTCGAATATTACGCAATTAAAAAAGCAATCATTTTTATAATGAGAATTTTTGTTGCTAGCGATAGGAAGAACAGTTTACGATTTATTGGTCAACTGGGGGACAATTTAATTAATTTTTTTTTTTTGGAAATTACATATTTTTGGTTCAAAAATTTTGCCAAGTCTCCTGGAGGAATCAATGACAATTTTAATTTGATAATCGCATGAAAATTGATAAAAATGTAAATAAATCGGATAAACCGATTTTTTTAATTACCAAATGATTTAAAATTCTACGATAGGAAATTCCAGGAAAGGAACTTCAGAGTTCCCAGTGATTTTTCCAAGAAATTCCGTAGTTTTATACCTAAAATATCTGAAAATTGAGTTAACCTTCAATGGAATAAAAAATTTCCGAGCGAAAATGTTTAACATCACAAGATTTCAATTCCCTCTAGAATATCCTCACCTGTCTCGGCCTAATCAGTAACAACATTCGTCTCCATTAAGACGTTGGGTCAACAATTCCCTCAGCTTTTTGGTTTCATTATCATTTCTCAGATTTTCATCAACACTCACTGTGTGTGGCAATGGATCCGGTGAACATCCAAGAATTTTAATTATTCACTAGAGAGACTGTCAATTTATTCATGTAAATCTCCAGCGCGTACATATATAGAATTCCTCCTTAATGATTTTTTTTTTCGAATCATTAATAAGCCTTCATTTGGGGATAATACGGAGAGAGTCCTGACGTAAACAAAGCTGCATTCAAAAATGAAAAATATGTATTGCCCAATAGGAGGTGTGTGGACAGGTATATTCATTATATTTTTTTTATGTAACCGACCAATTAATGGAACCGAGATTTCCTAGTGGGCGTCATGGCCCGAATAGTGTCTCGTTGGGACCAAGTGTGTAAATAATACGAGATTAACGAGCGATAGAGAATTGAAATAGATGATGGTTGAGAATGGATGGACAGGAAGATAATGCCAGGGAAAATTAATAATAGGAGATATCAACGGAAAAACTAGTGTCTCGAGGCGGTCTTAATGTGAGCGGTCAAGCAAGTGAACTGAAGAATTTTTTTTATCCGTCTTTAAGCCACTTAGGACTTATTTGGAGACATTGTCAATTTCTCAAATAATTCCCAACTTCGGTGACCTAAAAATTAACTCAAAATATCATTTTCGAAGTTTTCAACAGCTTTAGCTATGAAAAATTATCAATATAGAAAGAAAGATTTTTGAGCGGTTTAACCAAATTTGAGATACAGTCAACTGTTCGACAATATTTCCAACACAAATGTGTTGATTCGAAAATCGCAAGTTCTTAAAAATCATCTCAACTTAAGGCACTACGTCCCCAGCGTTATTTTATCATTTTTCTCCCCTCCCACTTTGATATCAAGACCGACATTAACGTTTCCCGCGGAGATACATAACAATGGATAAAGAGTGGTCGTAGGATCCGCGGGGAGACATATTTTATGACGTCTTAAATTAAGACGGGTTCACGGATAATTTCATAAATTTAAAATATTTCGTCTTGAGCATCCTTTATTAATCTCCAAACATTACGTAAATGACTTAAATCTGAGCGAACAATTGACTTAAAATAAAAACGCTCAAAAATTTCATTTTAAGACACTCGATGGCCCGAAAATTGAAAAAAATCCATCATTACCTCAATCCAAAAAAATTCAAAAATTCTTTTGCGACAAAAGAAAATTCCTCTTTAAGCCAACTAAATTGAAGGGACAAAAAAAATCCTTAATTCCTCAGATATCCCTTCTCCATTCTCCTAAAAATCGTCTTAACCCCAGAACCATAATTATCCGTATGTTCAAAACCTTCAATTAAGCTGTGAAAAAAAAAACAAAAAACAAACAAGCAAATCAAAAAATAGGCATAAGCGAAATTAAGGCTCCCCCCCCCGAATTCAAACCCCTCAACCGCGACTATTTCAATTCCCAGGCCGGGCGCTCTTTTTTCCCCAGCATTATTTTATAAATTTCCTCCCCTCCCGCACTTTGATATCAAGACCGGCATTAACGTTTCCCGTTGAGATACATAATAATGGATAAAGAGTGGCCGTAGGATCCGCGGAGTGGTGCGCCGTAAGAATACCAACGGGTAGTCCTCCCCCTCTGTCCCCTCCCTCTACCGCGGATGATGGTGGTTGTGCGCGCGGGGGCCCGTAAAATATAAAGCATTAAGCGTTAATCTCAAACCGGTGGACAAGATAATGCCCGAACGTCGGCGTCCGCGGTGAGGAGCCTTTGAGTGGCTATTTATCTCGAGTTTAAATCGATTTGTATGCTAATCCCCCTCCTCGGCCAACAGCATCGAAGAAATCCGCCTGGCGTACATAAAACTGAAGGAGACCTACAAAACTCGCCTTGGCGAAGAGCCTCATGAGATTCCAGATATATCCCTGACTAATTAGGACCATGCACGGGGCCCTCCATTGCATGTCGTTCGTGTCTCTTTTGCTAACCGGAGAATACCAATGCAACTGTGTTGTAGTCCGCGAGGGGAACAACACAAGTGAAATCCCCCGCTCGCTCGATATTTTTCCACTCCCGAGGCGGATGAATTATTATTTTCATTGCTAATTGAAATAGCAGAGTAGAGGGAGGCCTATCGGGAGACACTAGTCGCTTAAGACGGCTTAATTTGAGGTGTTGGACGGAAATACGAGCCTCGGACGATCATCTGAAATTTTGCGAGTCTCGAAAGAGGATATTACGAGACGGATACGTAAGACGAATGTTTTAATGTCTCGGGGAAGGACATCTTCAGTTGAGATGTTTTGAGGTCAGGGGGATAAAATGAAAATTGCCCAGTGTCAAATCGATATTTTTCGGAGGCCTCCATTAAACGGAGTTTAAGATCGTAAGACTCGTCGTCATTTTTTTGCGAAATTTTTAAGATCTTAAGATCGCATTTTTGAAAATATCTACTTGAGACGTCGGACCCAATCTGGAAACAAGGTTTTCACGTTCAGGGCAAGTCTTAATGGCTTAAAAAGCCTCTCCGAGGAGTCTACGAGAACCGAGGGAAAATATTCCGGTAGTACCAAAGCTTCCGATCCTCAGACGGAGAGCGAAGAGAAAGAGGCGAAGCTAGCCCGCGTTAAATCCCAGCCGCGAATCTTTAATATTCATTTCCCACAGAATCTTCAGCCCGAAGTTGTTGGAGAAGAGGATTCGATGAGTCCAAGTGGGCGAACCGGGTCTCCGGGTATTCGTGCGGTCGCTCACTTCCATTTGATAAGGCTGACTCAGAAACGTTCGGGGATCACTGAAAAACCCCCGAAGTATCTGCCGGAGGTAAAAAAAAACGGGCTTTCACGGAAGTACTTGCATACCGCCATCAAATGTGTCACATAATCGCTGAAATGCTTCTCTGTAATCCCTGCCGTTCATTTCTTTGTATTTTGAACAGCATTTCTTCATATCCGGGAATGAAACATTTTCTCAGTATTTGAAATTCGGAAATTCACTGGCTCAATTGCCGAAATTATTTTTCAATAATTTAATAGAGAATTTTATATTTCTTGGAAATTTGTTGCAGGTTTCGCCGCAACAAAAAAAAATTAGCTGAACTCCAGAATATTTCGTGAAATGGCAAATTTCAAATTCTAATGACAATAAAAAATGCTGCAAAATTTGGAAAATTAAGAAAAAAATTTTGCAAATTTTTATTTCACTGAAAAATGCAATTAGAGTTCTTGTTTAATTTAAGTAATGAGTATGAGACTACGACAATCAAAATTGTAATTATAATCGGACATTTGAAAAAATCCAATTATCCTAAATTTCCGATTTCAATTCAAAATCATCTCGACTTTTCAATTCCCTGAAAATACAATTACAGTTCATGTTTATTTAGTCAATGAGCACGAGAATTCCGTGATCAAAATTCTAATAATAATCTGACCTAAAAAAAATTCAATTATCCAAAATTTCCTATTTCAATCCAAACTGATCTCGGATTGCGTTAAAACTCCCAAAATGGAAATATTCCGAGAAATCATTGCTCAATAAGCGATAATAAATAACAAAAATTACGGACCCATTACCCATACCCCCTGCAGGTCCCTAAATTTCCCCCTGAAATCTAAAGTCCCCGCACTAGCCGTCGGTGGTATCGGGACAGTTAATTCTTTCGCGTTGTGCCCAGTTTTTCCATGCCAAGGAGAACTGGACTCGCGATCATACGGGATAAGGATTATGCTCTACAATGACTTGGCGAGGAGACACGTCCCATTGTGCTCTCCACACACAGGCCAGCATCATCCAACAAAAAAAAAAAAATAACAAAAAAAAACCTCCGAACCACCTGTTTCGCAAGGAGACAAACTGCGTCGTTCATCACGCGTTTCATGAGTAAGAAAGTTTCAATTCTTTTGAAACCTCGAACAATGCTCCCAATAAACCATCCTTCATTCCAAATAAAACGCGCACCAAGCGAACTCCACATAAACAGAACGAGTGGGTTTTAATTGGATGCGCGTAAACTAGGGACATCCTCGAGAGGACGAAAGATATCGCAACGAGGAACGACAAAAAATATATACATACGTATATATAAATGTATGAAAAAGAAGATTTAAGCAGTGTTGCATTTCTTCAAAGAAAGAGGCAGGCGGGGTTGAAGTTTGTTCGCAAGGATGGCTACCCCTCCATACCGGTTGACGTTCTCAACAGCATCATGACACAGTGCTCGTGTTCAGGGGAGCAGTAAACTCTCTGCAACTCTCCTTTGTGACGCAGTCCGTAAACGTATTTCAGAAGGAGGCCCTTCGCCCCGATGATTTTCGCGAGAATAAGAGCATCACGGAAAAATTAAATCGGAGAGTCGTGAGGTTTGCTTCTCCTCGCGATACAATTATGTCTCTATCAGTAGATAAGATTGAAATTGTCGCAATTTATTCCCCGAATTTCAGACATGATTCCCCCCACCACTGCCCCCCCCCCCCCTCTACGCGCCAAATTTGGTTATTTTTTGAATGAGAAAACGCGTGAAAATGTGCACAAATTATATTGCTTGATTTAGAATATAATTCGGGGACGAACTTTCCAATAGAATTTTTATTTTATCTTTTAATCGTGTTAATTAAAAGTTTGCCCTCTACCTGGGGTTAAAAATTCAAATTTTCATGGGTTTCATTATCTACAAAAATCCGAATCCCTAATACTTTTTGCTTTTGATTAACTGTCACATGATTACAAAAATAAAATCAAATGAAAAATCAAAAACCAAAGTTTAAAAAAAAATACGTCCATTTAATGTTTGCAATAATTTGACAATTCACCAAATTAATGAAATTAAAAAAAATCAAGTGAATATTTTTAATAGAAACAAAAATTTACAGAGGACGTAAAAAAAATCCTACTCAGTTATCTTATTGATTTAATTATTTTTTTTAATGATAAAATTATTCCAAGCATTAAAGGGACGTTTTTCCAAAAACATAAATTGGATTACATTCTTACCAAATTATCCCTAAAATTTCACGGAAAAAATCTTCAAATGTTCAACAGATGTACTTGAAAGTCAAATAAAAATTTTCAGATGTAATTGAATTTTCCGTGAAACCTGACATTTCAATTTTCCCCTCTAGCCCGAGGTGCTTCAGCATGTGTAAATCCATCTGCCAATGTCTTAATTGCAATCACTATTTGTTCAAGCGCTCGATCGACCTATTCATCTCTCATTTACCCGCACGAATAAAAACACAAATGTCGGATTTTCCATTGCAAAACCATCGAGAACAATATCTTTTTATTTTTTCACTTGTCAGCCTGTCGTGTTTGGTTACTCACTCTTATTCCCATGTGTATTAGGTACAATTGTTGCCCGGGCGTCATAAAAATAATAGCAGGTTGTTTACTGTGGATTATAACCGCAGGAGCGTAACCGCAATTTCATTTAAGAGCACGAACTAACATTGTGCAATTGTGTAGGGATAACATTTATGAGTGAGGCGTTTCAACCGACTATCGAGTATCAATTGTTCCAATTGCGAAAAACTGTCTGCCTAACAGTGCTGTAAGTAGCTATTAGTGGGCCGTTCTTGTTCTAACTCCGCCGCGATAGGAGGGACAAATTCTTTTTACAATTTGAAAGACGATTGCAATTCCGATACCAATAAAGAGATATTACATTGTCAATTGCCGGATTATACGTCTCCCCGATAATTGACAACAGACTGATTTATAATAGATTGTGACAAACGCTTGGATATCGTGATTCATCAAAGAGCGACGCTTTGGATAATCGGGTTAAGGCTACCTCTATCGATTATCGAATTTTCAACTGTCAATTGTATCTAACAATGTCATTAACATCGAGGCCTATTATAAACAATACAATTGAGCGCATATTTCAGCGTATCACGAGTGTAAAAGTATTATTTTTAGTATTATTTTTAAAAATAGCTCGCTCTCCCTTCTCTCCGCAGATAGCGCACCAAAAACGTCTGCGCCCATATCTAGATAAGGTTAATGACACGTGAGGTTAATACCGACGTCGCTAATGAGTACTGAGTAATAAATGAGTATGAGTAAACACTCTTCGAGTGCCTTAGATTGAAACATTAACTCCTCCATCAAAATTGGTTTCTCCGCGTTTTGACGTCACCAAAACCCCCCGACAATTTTCGAACCGGCAGAAATTTCCATTTGTTCAGGTGCACTAAAAGTACCGACTGTCCTGAATAAAATATTCCTCCAATGTCTTCAATTAAAAATAAAAAAATTTTAAATTCGCCAGTCGAAATTGCCGTCTCTAGAAAAATATATTGAATTTGGAGAAGACGTCTGATTTGAAGACATCCCAAGGATTCAGTCATCCGAAAATCCAGTCATAACCCAAATTTTTATTTCAGCCCAAATACCCCCATCTCCTCAAGTCCAAAATGAGTTTCACTTCAGTACAAACTCCCCAAAACCCCCAAAAATCCGCGCAGCGTCAAAACATTTGATTTGTTCAGGTGTCCCAAAAAAAAGCCGACGTCATAAATGACTAGTGACTTACAAAATATTTTTCAAGTGTCTTGAGCCGATATAAACAAAAATTATCAAATTTGGTAGCTCAAACGGTCCAATCTCAGCAGATTTTTCTCTTCTTCTCTTAAACCATTCAAAATACCATTCACAAAATCTGTTGACGAGTCAAATATTGTTCCCACTCCAAATTAAGCCATTCCGGAGTCTCTAGATCTCTCTCCATTGATAATTGCTCATCTCCCCCGTCGAAAATTGATTCCACTCCACGTGAAACCCGTCCCAAAAATCCTCGCAATGTCAAAACACTCGCTTCCCCCCCAGCTGCACCCCCTCCCCCGCCGCCACAGGTCTTTCAGGAATTCCCAATGAACCGCACGGTTCGCGCGAACCCAAAAGAAAAGCCACAATACCCAGAATTGCCCATCTCGTCAGCTCTCCTTTGGAATAGCTCGTTTTATCCAACTACACAAGGTATGCGGACGACGGACAATCAATGTGTACGTTCGATTCATTCTATATAAGTATGAGGGACTTTGAAAAGGCCCCAATGGGAATAAGAAAACTCACCGTCAATTCTGCGTAGTAGCACCCATGTAAGTAAACCGTACCAGGCACTGATCACTTCTCATCGTACAATTCAATATCCTCTCGTTTTTTTCTCTCTCTCTCTCTCGCTCTCTCTTTCTCTCTCTCTCTTCTTTTATTTACCACTATTCAGGCTACAGTGGAATAAATCAATGAATCCACCTGAACTCGTTGTCTCGGGTGGCTCTCAATTCATGAATAAACACCAACAACTCGCTATTACCACATCATCACAGAAACAATCACTATTATCACTGCAATAAACAATTCGATGATCAACTGAATCGATAAATGGCCATTCACGTGCGTCACCAATCGTCAAACTATGCCCACCAACAGGTGGATCACAATGATTTGCGTTATCACAGGTTCATCGGCACTCTCATTCACAAGTACATTGTTCGCTGGCAGAACAGGTGTTGAACAAAGGAGCCCCCTAAGCCCCCGGTCAACATTAATAAAAAAAAAACCCCCCGATTGTAAAAAGGCACACAACCGAAGACGTATTCACCAGTAGCGCTGGTCAGGTCCTCATCACTCGTCCGACTCTTCCCCAGAAAATCTCCCGAAATATCTCACTAACCTCCAAGACACTGTCTTCCACTCGACCTTCCACGATCGTTTGATTCAGTTAGAGAGTGGCCGCTCTCATTGTATCGTTGATGATTCCCCTCTCTCAATACTTCCCCCTTCAGTATACGTGTTTATTATATTACGTGCTGACCACCCCAAATATCGGGGCTAGTGTCCCCTTTTTCCAGAACAATTAACCCTCAAAGTCTAATCGATTTAATCAGGTGTTCCTTCGTCTCCCATCAATCTCCTGACCCTTCATCGCACGCCAGTATGTCCCAGTATTTCTATGTAAATTCAAGGATATTCAGTGCTCCATCAGCCCCACTTATCGTCACAATCGATATCCCAGAATTTTCACCACCAAGACCAACCCAATCATCCAATGTTTAATCACACTCTCCTGACACTCCACCATTAACTGTTGCTCCTCATCAACTCTCTCATTACCCTACCCCCCTCGTGCAAACGAAAAACAAAATGTTCAGTTCTTTGTCTATTCAACCAAACACACACCACGTGTCATGCCAAGGTCACCCCCTGGTTCATCAAAATATGAGAAAACAAATTAATGGAGTAATAACACAAATTAGCACAAATCCACCAACATTTTTCACAGATATCAATCGAGGGGCGAAAGAGAGGGGGGGGGGGGGGGGGCAAGAAAAAAAATCCAAATTGTGAGATACGATGAACGTTCAATGACAATGATAATGATATAACAATAGCCCGTGCGTTCTCCGCTGGTTCGGATCTTACACTGAAGACCCGGCAACACACACACGTGTGCGTGCCCCAGCCGGCGGGTCCCCAGCAGGTAGAGAAGAAGGAGGTAGTGGGCCGCTGAGGGCTCCCAGTACCAGTGAGAAATACCCGGAGTAGGAGGTGGAGTGTATGTGGAATACGCCGGGCGATTGTATTGAGGCGAGTGAGAGACAGAGAGAGAGAGGGAGAGGGAGAGATTTTAATGGAAGAAGGAGAGGGGGAGGGGGGGACAACATACTCTGGTGTGTACCGGGGGGGGGGAACATGAAGCCGAAGAAACGAGGGAATGTCTCGGGAAGAGAGTACGGACCGCGTGTATACGTGTGTACACACACGTGTGGTTTATACGAGATGGTACACTACGTCAACAGGTTGGGAAGAAGGAGGGGGGAGGAGGGGGGGCGAAGAGGAAGATGGAAAAGGTTCAGGTGAAAACGACGGAGACAAGCCTTGGCCATCAGCAAGGGCCCGGAGAGGGGATGGGGCACCTGATACTCGGATATGTGGGGGGATGGGCTCTTAACTTGATTTAATTCGAGGGATTTTTCTCGGGGTACCTTGAGTCAAGTTGAGTCATGTCGGAGGATTGAATTGACTCGAGGGGTACGGGGTAGCAAGTGGAAAAGTCGGATAAAATCAGCCAGTTTGGGGATTTGATTCGATCGATTTTTCGACTGAGTCGAAAAATCGGGAATGAATTCGGTTATTCGATTTGAGTTAACGCCAGGTTTGACTCAATTCAATGCGATTTTTCAAGTTGACTCAAGGTCGACTGATGTTGGAGAGGGTTAATCTACTTTCACGCGAAATAATCCGTTTTTCCACTCAAAACAAAGCAATTTGAATTGATGCAGGTCGAGTCAGTCGACTTGATTCCGATCCCGCTCAAATTCCAACATCTCTTAATTAAATCCACTCCGTTCCCTGTAGTAGTAGTAGTTACGTCCCCCATCGCCACTTCGGTCAATTCAAATCAGTCGATTTTTAAACTTGAGTCAAGCCAATTTAATAACTTGACTCAAGTTGATTTGTGGATTGATTTTAATTAATTTGAATCCTGTCTCACAAACCACTTGACTCAAGGTCGACTGATGTTTGAGAGGCTTAATCTACTTTCTCTCAGAATAATCCGCTTTTCCACTTAAACCTACGCAATTCGAGTTAATGCAGTCCGAGTTAGTCGACTTGATTCCGATCCCGCTCCAATTCCAACATCTCTTGATTCAATCCACTCCGTTCCCTGTAGTAGTAGTAGTTACGTCCCTCATCGCCACTTCGGTCAATTCAAATCAGTCGATTTTTAAACTTGAGTCAAGCCAATTTAATAACTTGATTCAAGTTGATT
>JAPYZN010001870.1:0-21310 GCA_030522865.1 Psyttalia lounsburyi | reverse complement strand
AGAAAGCGATCTAAAACTATCAACAACTAATCATAAAATCCCTATTTTTTTTCTCTAACAGTCTAGTCACAACTTGACATTTACCCTCGTTATTTCAGTTGGGGGCTGAAATGCATTATCGATCGCTCCAATTGCATACGACCCGGTAGTCATTAGTGTAATGATAATTCAACGATTGGACTGGGTCATTCCTGTTTCGATGTATCTGAATTTAATTACATCTGTTAAAATTTTGTAATTTCATCTTCTGATGGCTCTATTCTGCCTTTGATAGCGTTGAGAGAAGAGCGGAGGAAATAATGGCTTTAAAAATGTCCTCGAGTACCCACTCGAGGCGCTATCAGCTTAATATTTTTTAAAATTGAGTTTTTTAACTTGAGTTCTCCCGTTCAGCTTTCAAGCCTGGGGAAATTAATCAGCGTGAGATTTTCAATACTGTAAGACGGAAATTCATGGCGACAATGCATTAACATTTCCGATTGTATTACTCTGTAAGCAGGTACTTAACATGTAGAGCGAATTGTTCGGGATAACTGGATGGAGAATGTAACAATTCACGGAGTAACGGAAAATTTTGTCTGTGGTATTGCAATGTAAATTCACCAGGGAACATTTTTCCTGGATTTGTGCCATAATGGCGTTTCGCTTGTAGTTGAAGATAGGAGCTGAGGTAAAGGCCGACATGTCTATTGCACAGAGACCAACTGAAGTGACTGAGGAGGAGTCTACTCAGTGGTAAAAATGAGCGATAAGAGAGTGACGATTGTCAGTTGCAGATGATCGTTACATCCAAAGGGGTCACAATTTAATGATATCATTTTGTCATTAATATTTTTGGTAAATGAAGATTGGGAAATAAGTTTGCAGTTGATGCAAAGCTTGTAATCTTCACAACTCAGTAGGTTCAACACATCGGACTACACTGGAATAACAAATTATATTTGACGAGAAGATTTACTTGGCATAAGAAAATATTTTTTTGTCAATTTAAAAACTTGTGAAATTTCCGGGTAAAATAGTTTGTTCTCACATTGGGAGAACGAAGTATGTTAACCATTTTCTATTCCCTTTCCTCGAAAAAATCTCTAACTGTCAGGATGAGTCTTTCAATAAATTCATGTAGTCTTTGTTAGATCTGGAGCTTACTCATCCGGGAGAAAATAAAATACTAGATGGACCGCAACTGCATCATGTTATCTGACGGGCATAATTTCCTGTCTTGAGACAAACATTAAACATTCTATCAAATCGAGAACATCTCATTTCGTTGAAATATTTTCTTCTCTCACTCTACCAATTACATTATTTATCCGAAGATTTAATGATTTTAATCATTGGTAAGGGAATATCTGTTGGCATCCATTGAGTGAATTTTGCCAAGAGTATTTTTTTCTCTCAGTGTACGTAAAGTATTCACCACTTGTTAGAGCCTTTGAAGTTTTTTTTTATTCAGCACGCACCTCTTGAAAATCACTTCAAGTCAACCAATACCCCGAGAGCACACGCTATGGCCCTTGAATAAACGTGTTGAAATCAGTTGCAAAGAGCATCATCGATATTACAGTTATCAGTGTATGCACTTGTTGGTGAAGCACGTGAAGAATTTGTAAACTCGTTTGTTTATTTCTCCTGCAAACTGTAAATTTAATGACTTGTCTTACTCCCGTCAAACAGCAGTGTATATTTGCCCTTTTAAATTAACTTGCACTCTCTTTGACAGTCTTTCATGGGAATCATTCTTCGTGATTCAGGTGAAGGTTCAAGCGGTGTGTAGACAGAAGTCAGCTCGTTGTCCGAAGTCATGCACTTGAGACACTGTACAAAAACTTCGCTGCTTATTTGTTTTTTATTTACAACTACCACTGAATATTCAACGTGTTCCTTGAGGCGTGCCTCCCGGCTTTTCTTTTCTCACTGAATTCAAGTCATGCTCTCCAAAATCCTCACCCAATTTCGTCCTCCCATTTTTGTTTCTCTCTGCGTCGGTATTTTTTCCCCACAGCTCGTCGCTAGACATCTTGTAATCCTTGGAGAATGTCGTTGCACTTAACTCACTTGAGATTCCGATGATTTTGCATTCCAGTAGCATAATGTGGAGAAAAAAGCCCTCTCATTCGCGAGGATCCATCCACTGGTTCAGTATCGATCGATTCCTTCCGTCAGTTTTTGTACTCCCTCCCATCGACTTTGACCGACCAATCGCTTTTCACTCGACTGTACTCGTCTCTCTTCCTGTTCCTATATCGATAGATGTATTCTGAATTTTTCATTCCATCTCGCTACTCCCGAGGAGCACATATTGACCAGGGGCTGTCATAAGGCCTTTGCTCTTTACAAAAATCCTTCGTACATGTCACGTTTTTATTCCCGAATTTTTATAATACCTCATGGAGATAAATTCCTTCATGGAAATTCAGTAGTTCTAAGTTTGAAGAGTGGTTTTTTGACTTGTGGCAATCATAGGATTCACTCACTATACTGATTTCAGGCAGAAGACATGCGATCGTTACTTTTATTGAACTAAGAAAACCATTTTTTTCTGATTGAAACAATTGATGTGCAAGTGAATTGCTGGAGAACAGCTCGTGAAAAGGCGAGAAAATTACGACTTGAGACAGGAGATAAGCTTTCCACCTGAGTAGTTTCTGAGATACTGATCAGAAAGCCCTTATTCGGTGGAATAAATTTTGATGTCACTGGAAGTGAATGATACGATTGACCGAAATGGTTAAATTTTAGTTTTTTTTTTAACACAGGAAATATTTCAATTGTGAGCTTCGAATAATTGGGGATAAATTCCTGGAAGTCAGTGATATATTTTTTAAACAATAGTAATAGATCCCTGAAAATCGAAACGCTTTTTTCTCTGCACTTGTCCATGTTAGTTCACTTTAGGTTCTTGAAAGATGCAAACGTTTTGCAGATTGATTGATCATCAGTCTTTTAAATAAAATTTTTTGATTATAATTTGAAACGTTTGTTTATCCGCATGATCGGGGAATTTGTAATTAATAATCTGTAATTAACCATTGTTAATAGTCACTTATAATTTGTAGAAAATTCTCGAGAAATAGTTCAAGAATGTGAAAAATCCTAAAAGCTTCAATTTTCATTATTAATTTTTTTAACCATCATAATTCCGAGAGGCGTGCTTATGTCTCAGAATAAATTTTTCATTGAAATTGGCTCCTTTGTTTGGCAATTTAAAGAACTTTTTCTTCCGCTTCCAATGAAAAAATCTTCTAATTTGAGCTCAGAGTGAATTTTGACCAAGACTATGAAAACTCGGGGATAATTGTCTGACAATGACAAAAAATTATTTGATTGTCCGAAAACCCAAAAAATTCTAGTTTTGTAGGAAATCCTCTTCAACAATCGGTCACAATCCGCTAGCATCTTCTGCACGTAAAACTCCTTTGCTTTATATAACAAATTGGCAATTTCCGAAAATCCTCAAACTGGGTACAATGCAATCCCGCACCTAAATATTGACCCTGCATGAGCTATGCCTACGGCCGCCACCGCCAAAGTTTACTGGCTCCAGTCCGCGATAGAACATTAATCTGCTCTTACACCGGCTGCAACATGTGTTTAGATCAAAATTACATGGGTACCATAACCCAACTGGAAAACTAGGTATTTATCGCACCTGTGGGATGTCAGGATTACAGCGTTATCCTCATCCAGTCACAAACAGAGGTTAATAATAATTAATTGCTCTTGACTAATAAACTCTACTAAAATGAATTTATTAAAAAATGTTGCAGTTTCAAATTCAAGATATTGTTCCGCAAAAACCGCTGGACTCGGTTCGTTTTCTTGTGCTCACAGATGGCTCGATTCAGGAATCGATTTGTTCACTTGATCGAATACTGGTCGATCACCGGTCAATGGGTGAGACTGGCGATTGACCGAGGCAACAAGTCGATACATCGATTGAGTCGCGATCGATTCAGTATCGAGCGATTTACCAGGCCCAGTTGCTTCCCATTTATCGGGCAAATCAAAAGGGCTTGCAGCCGCGGCGGCAGTCGTAAATAAATAACTAGACAGAGGACATTGCTCTAGAATTGAGGATATTTGCATGAGCTATAATAATTAATAAAATTTAATAGTTCTTCACTAATAAAGTTGGAAAATTTATTCTCAGAATAAAAAAAATGTAAATTACGTTTCAGTTTTTTTAAAAACTACATTCGTCGCCGTTACACGTGAATGAATTACTCGGTGTATTTCATATATATTTTTTTTATATGAAAAGAAATGAGAGAAAAAAGACGCGAAACACATGTTCATGGACGGGGGGGGGGGGGGGGGGGGGGGGGGGGGGGGGGTCGTAGAGACGGCTACAGAGGACGCTCAACGACGCGCGATAATGAGGCCCGCTTTGATGAGCGGATGAAAGGGAAACTGCAGAGTGGAAGGAAAATTGAAAAAAAAACCGGAAAATTGAGAGAATAGAATCAAAACTATTCTAGTCTTTGTAGTATCAGAGAATGAAGGGATATTTTTCCCCATTGATTGCTCTTTTTGAAGCTTTCAGTATCTGTTTTTGAAACATTTTCATGAATTCTCTCAACTCCACTTGTTTTTTTTCCGAGTGAGTAGTTGGGGAGAATCTTTCGATGGTCAAGGATGGAGATGAAGATCATCTGATTCCCAACCATTTTTATCGTTGCAGATCCAAAGCAGGACAGGATTAAAACTTTTATATAAATATTATTATTATTGTATCTATTAGTATTGTTATATTTAATTGTTTATTTTCCTGGAATAGTACTTCCGCTTGCCTCAGAATCTATACTTCCCTCAAATCGATAATGAAAGCATTAAAAGTATCTATTTCGAGGACTAACTCAAGAAAATCAAAACTGTTTTTCTGTGAAGGAATCGAAAGAAGAGATTATCTGATCCAAAGCAATTTTTTTGTGCTTTAAACGACTCATAAAGCCACATTATGATTGGGATTTTCTGCTTCGATTCTACTTAGATGGACCGAAAGTGAGTGTCTCTAACCGAGCTAAGCGAGAAACGCTCACTTTCGTCCATTTTGGCAGAAAAATCGCATTCATTCCTCGACAGGAGAATCAGAAAAGCATTCCCCAGGTGCTTACAACCCTCGCCTCTGTTTCGGGTTGTAATTTTGCATGTGGCGACGACTTGTTTCCTTCGCCTCCCTAGGTGAGAAATATATTATTACAACGTCGTCAAAAAATACCTCGATAAACCTGGCATAAACATTTTACGGTCCAAGAAGTTGACATCCACTTCTCTTAGACCTGCCTCTTCCCCTCAAGTACAATATAATTACAACAAAGAAATTACGGATTTTCCTAGTTACTCTTTGCACACGCCTGTACTCTCATTGAATTAAATCAGAGAATTTGTAACTCTGTAGATGTAAGCCACTTACCGGCAGCCATTTCATTATCCGTTAGCAGCAATGTTCGCCGCCACCTCCAGGTCACCTTTTACTCCTCTTCTGTTGGGGGGAGGAGGTGGAATGTGCCCCTTTGGCGTCTGATGCCTCGGGTGCCTTTGCCCTTCCACACACCGCGTCCTTTGTCTAATTGGCCTGGCGGCGTCTCGATACTCGGAATGAATATACTGTAGTTCTCTGATCGATCCTAGAATGATCGACTTGCATCAACGCCCCATATCCTGATGGCCATCTTATTCTTATCAACATCTTATCTCTACTGTCTTCCGAAGAACCCGATGCGACAATTAGTCTTGTTTGATCCACTGGAGACAATCTGGAAATGACAAGTTCTAGGTGATAATAGTGAAATTATCCTGTTATTGGAACCCATGACCTTTCGATTATGGATCGAGTGCTTTTTTTTTGTTTAACCATGTTTTTAGTCCATGTTTATAAAAAAATTTATTTACAATATTTACATTAAACAAAACAGGTAAAAAAAAACTTAACGATCTGTATCTGAGTTATAATAAACAAATGGTCATTTCGTGACACTCTAGTTTAATAGGTTATTGGGATTTGAATCGGCGATAATTTGCATTTTTTGTGTGGTTGTATACACCTTTCGTGTTGTCAGTTGTAAGATAATAATTATGATTGATAATAGTGCGCTCGAAACAAAGAAAAAAAATTATAGACGAACGCAAATTATAAACTTCTGGTAGAAAACGAACAAGCGCATTTATTATCTGTTATCTGAAGGATAGATTTTTTTAATATTGAATAGCGTTTCCTTCCTCCTCATATCCGGTTTGAGGGGAAGAGAGGTTGCTCTTAATTTTTTATTTGTTTTATATAATGACTAAGCAAACAAGAAGAATGAAGTTATTTGACTTATCGGTCTTTTCATCGGGTGCTCTTCCGACTGAGCTATCCGGCTCCTAACCCTTTCTTCATTCCAAATTTCGGTAGCTGTTAACAAAGACCCCTTCAAAATAATTTCCAATAATTTTTAATAACTCCCACAAAAGTAATATTTTGAAATCGGGTCGTATCGCACTTTAAATACACTCGTCGAGGAATGGGTAGTATATCGAACGAATGTATATTTACGTGAAATTTCTGTGAAGATATCGGGCGAAGGAACATCAAAACAAAGGGTGTCAGAGGTATTCACCTTGACAGCTGGGCACGATCACTAGGTTCCGGCGGTTTGTGGCTCAGTTTCGGGTGGAATGAGTGATGGAGACCTGTGACTCAGTGACTTTGTGAATTGGGCGAATAAATGGACACATAAAATTTCAAATTCGAAAACTTTTGAGTGCTCCTGGTGAAAACTCAGTGTCACCTCCTCTCGCCAAATTGATTCATTGTTCTCTCTGAGAGTTTGACCCAAACATGAAAACATTGATTTCTTCATAAAAAGAATTTTCATAATTTTTTTGCCGACAGAAGGGTCGGAGGAGTTGTGTGGCTTAGCTGTTAGAGCGATCACTGATGATCATTTTTGAAATCACCTTTGTGTTATCCGTTGTCTGCTTCTGTGTCAACATGTGTTGTCTTTGGGACCAGACACCACCTCGTCCACGCTGTTGGTCCCGGGTTACGCAACAACTGGTGAGGTAAGAGCTATTCTAGGGCCCGTAACTTTCGACCTAATTATTTCCGACAATCCCGATTTTTTGCATTTATAATCGCACAATAGAAACTAAATTAAAGGAAAAATAATGTGGGGGGTCTTTCTTAACATTTACCCAAATTAGCTTATTTTATTAATGTTTTTGGTTTCTAGAAATTATTACATTTTCATTCGAAAATGAAATTGGGAAATTTTTATCAAAAATGAACTTTCAGATTCAAGTTAATCACTTTATCTCTGTTTCACACGTTATAACTTATTGATAAAACATCATGGATTTAAAAAATCTCTACTGACTTCCCGAACACTCTCAGTTCAATAATTCTCCTGTTACAAGAGTGTTGAGCGCTACTGAGAACGGAATTCAGAATGAACGTCTACTTTACTGAAAGACCCTGAGTTTCTAACTAAACTTTGCGGTTTCCGCTTAATTACAGAATTTCATTGCTATTTCAAGTGTTTAGTTGTTATTAAACTCACTCAACTCTCGGGAGTCCATATATTCAGACGCAATTGCTCTGCTCTGCACATTAGTGTTATTCCCACTATTATTCGTAATTTCTTTCATGACCGCAGAATGAGTCACTCGGGAGGATTTTATCTCAATTCAACGGATTTTTTTGCTCGATTTTTTTTTTCATTCTCTCAATTTGTTGGCCTATTATTTCTCTGGTATCTCAGCTTATGTGCTATCTCTTCCACTCAAGTGATCGTAACTTTCTTCATCTGTTACGAGTTCGTTCTCCTGGAAGGGAAGGAAATCCACTGATGAGAAGTCATTGGAAATTATGCTCAGAATAATATCCTTTGGAAATTGAGTAGTTACAAATGCTTCGCGTTCAGTTTGCGGATTATTTTTTTGTTAGATTTTTTGCATCGCATAAGGTGATGTTTTGTGAATGTCTTCACATTATGAGAACTAATTAAAAAATCCATCCATTTCAGATAGTTTTGACCATTGCAATTTGTAGAAATTAAAGCAAAATTTTTTACAAATTTTAAATGGAAAAATTAATGTTTATTTACTTTTTTTTTATTGAAAGCAAGACAATTTTTTCTACGAATAAATAAGATGAACGATCAGAGGTGGGTGGAAGTTATTCGGAGTAACACTTGTGGCTTATAGGTCTCTCAATCTCTTCGTTATTGCAAGGGATTCGTGTCGCATGTCGCAAAGTATATTGAACCAATAAACGCAAAGACCGGTCAGATCAAAGACGCTTTACTATGATTGTATATACACGGAAAAAATATAATTGTTCTTTTAGGACTATACTAACCAAATATTCAAATTCGCTGTTTAATCCCGAAGACGTAGAAGGTACGGAGCGCGATAGTAAAGTGCGAAATTCAAACTCATAAAGGAAAATTATAATGGGACCATTCCCATGGAAACAGTAAATTATGAAATTGTTCATGTAATTGTAATTGTAATTTATATATTATACAATGCGCATAAGTTACAAGAATTTTCATATTTTGAATATGAAAAGAAAAATAGTCAAGTGACTCGGTTTTTTGCCAATATCTCCAAATCTAATGTCCCATTTTGCTCAAGACCTTTTTTGTAGAACGCAATGAAATCCTAACCAAAATTTTGAGCTCTCAGACAGAGAATTCAAAAATTCCAATTATTGATTTTTCTATGCGACTTTGTACATTATACGAGTAAACTCTCTTGAAGGCTAAAATCTGAATGGCTCGTAAATAAGTGAATGTCACGGACAGGTCGCATTTGACAGTGAACAAAGGTGGATTTCATTTGGTTGGTATTTTGAGATATAAATCAAGTCTACAATTAAGCCTTATATTACCTTTTGTTATATAATTTCTTTTTCTTTCTCGTATGCCCTCTCCGGTTTTACGATTTTTCCCCTTGTCCCTCAGCCCAAGCCCCCGTAACGCGTTCCCCGAAGACAATGGAGAGTCTTCGTTGAGGAAAAAATCTGCCCAGGCAATCAATCTGGGGATTGAGAGTGTCAGAAATTGGCACAGCAGCCGGAAAGCAAACCCGAGTCCCCCGCGTGTCAGTCTAACATACTCACCACACAACCATGAGCGTGGGTCTACAATTGTTTATTCGAATTTGAGATTCGCATGTTTTTCGGAACATATTTCTACCTATAATACTCCTGAACTCTTCTAAATGAAATGTCAATTTTTTCAATTTCGAAATAAGCATTCCGGAAATATTTTACGTTTATAACTGCTAAAGGGAATTTTTATTTATCGAGAAATCCATGTGAATTAAATTATAATGTTTATTTGCGTTCATGTTTCTAGGATTTTTTTCACCTATTACAGTTTGCAATTTTTATTAATCTTAGAGTTTTCCAGATGAAGTGTGGGTTTCTAAATAAACACCATCTAGATCTGAAATTGTTTATTCAATTTCAAAATAATTTATTCCATTTTTTCAAAACAGTTGCCGCAATGAATTCCGCAAATTTAAAATATCAGGAAAATTTGAAATTTGTCTGGGAGATGAAATTTACACTTTTTAAATCATTCAGAGATTAATGTTATGTCTGGGACTCTATCTATCGCGTATTCTTGACTTATGATAGTCACGTGGGCTCTATGAATTGTGATCGGTCAAAGTGTAAGACCGTCAATACGCACAGATTGGATTTTCCAGTTTGTACCCATTCCAAATTACCCGCGGGCTCCTGACAAATGGCTATAACCTCCATAGAGGGTCAATTGATCGAATTGGACAGTCGACACATTCTCCTCCGTTTTACCACATTGGATTTGATGATTGACAATCTGTCAAAACGGGCGAGTCTGACAATATCGCAATCATTGCTGGTACCTATGCGTGTAGAACCCGACTTCGATTGAAGTAATTGAATTTGTGGTTGTGGGATTATACAAGTGCTAAATTGCGTGTCTATTCATTATTTTTATTATTTCCGTTGACAACGAATTGAGTTACGATTTATCGATAATAAAAAAGGTACTTTGATTTTAATTGAAAACGACGGAATCAGCTTGTTGCTAAAAAATCAATGCATTTGATTTAGTACTTATTCATTCATTGAATACTGAAAAATTGCGGGAAAATTCAAGCTCCGACTCGTGCAGAGTTAATTAAATGTCAATTAGTTTGTTAATATTGGGAAAAGGTTGACGGCATGAATTCATTCGATATTTAACGTCGTTGAATATCACATTTTAATTATAAACACGTTAAAGTGAGGTTTAATTTGATCCCATTTCATCCAATCCAACATTGAATTAATTCACTTCAAATTAGTTAGATGCTGAGCGTAAGAAATATTTCATTGGTTTAAATCAACTTTGGTGAAAATCTAAAAGCAGTCATTCATGTTTTTTTAAAGTAATTTCTTAAGGTTTATAAATCGATTCGATTGAGGCCCATTTGTCGAGGTCTCCGTTCTATGAATATTTTGCAGTTAATTTAATTTCAATGAATTGAATCGACATCAATTCTCGCGGAATAATTTGAAATGTAATTTCTAATGATATCCTTCGAAGACTGAATTGTCATAAGTTATAATTAATTTTCTCGAAATGTTAGCGGAATTAGATTTTGTTGAAAATCTTAAAGAAGTGTCCTTGCTCAATATGTAAAAGAAATTCAAAATAGAGAAGTCGATCGATACATAATCGAAAGGTCCTGGGTTCGAGTCCCGGTCTGGGCTTCGAATTTTTCCAGTATTTATTGAATAATTTAAGTCAAGAGTTTAAAAATACAGCTCATAATTTGATGGATATGATAGTAATTAGTTCATGTAGTACGTTCAATGTTTTTTTTAACGAAATTGAAGTAATTCACAACTTAGTACCCAAATTAAATAGAATCAACAATAAAACTCAGTCAGACTCGAATTTGGTGAATGGCTCCACGGGTGAACCGGTCACATGTTTTGGCCCTTGTGGGGGTCTTCAGAAGGGAGGGTGAGGTTCCGTATATCTGCCCAAGCATGAAAAATGTCTAATATTATGTCTTGATGCGATCAAATGATTTAAAGCAATCAGATTACGACTCTATAAGTCATTTGCGGCAAGACAATTTTTCATCCTTTCGAGCGTTACCAATTTTTGGATCCCAAGCTACGTGGCTATTTGATTGATCAATGACGGCTGATGATTATAGGAATATTTAGGGTATATAATATTCTAAGTCATCCTCGTTCGTAAATAAATAGTGAAATACCGAGGGGTTAATTTTCTTTTATCAAAAATTTTGCGTAAATTGTTCCACTTCAGAAGTTGATATCAATTTATAATTTGGAATACACTAAGAAAAAAATTCAATTCTCCCTCACATATTAGTTTTGGACAACTAAATGTCTGTTTTTCCTACAGTTAAATTTGTTTTAAATTCTTGTCAGAAGAATGTTTGATGGGTAAAGATAAATAGTGTCTGTTATCTTGAGTTGATTACTTGTATATAATAATATGCTCGTGATTTGATTGACTCGCTAACTACCAACGAATCCTAATTTAATTCTATCTATCTCTATCATTCGTCATTAATAATTCCTTCATTAAAACAAAGAGGGTAACGTTTTTTGTCACCGATCTATTCTTACTATACTATACTTCTATACTGTATAGTCTAGCAATTTTGCTTTTTTACAGAATTTCCTATATATATGTTTTTTGTGTTGTTGTTGGCTTAGCGGTTTAGCGACTTTTAGGGCCATTTTTGGAGTTTTTTTGCCACAAAACTGGCGATGTCTTGAAAACTATCAGGCGTAGCGCCAAAACTCGGATTTGATTAGCCTATGTTCATGGGAAATGAGCCGACTCTGACACAAAATTCGAATCTGCTTGAAAGTAAAATTTGAAATTCAAATCTCTTGTGAAAAAAAATTTAATTTTTGATATTTATCTCGAAAATGAATTGTAAATTTTTGAACTCTTTCTATAAAAAAAACCGATGAAATATAATATAAAGAAATAAATCTGAATAGACATCCGAGAAATGTGCATACGCACACTGAGCAAAAATAATTGACAAATGAATGAGTTTCTCAATTGGTTCGCCTAGAGCTACCATTATGAATATAACTTAGTACATTTTGAATCGAATTAATCATGCAATGACGCACTGAACTCCATATTTGCTAAATTACAAATATTTCTGTATCATCAATATCCCCTATTTAATTCATAAAGATAAATGGGGGTGAACCGCGCGATAATTCCTAGTCCATGAACACGGAAAACATATCAGCGTGGATCACCGACCCGGCTTAACAACACATTTCTGTACCACGCGCGACAAAGAGACTAACGCCAGTAGAACAAATCGATTATTGTCAGACTAGTAACCTCGCACTATCTCCACTGAGCCATTTTCACGTTTTGCTGTCATTTCGTGAGCGAATGATTAATCTATTAGCGCATAATGTCAGTATTTTATGTGACGATTAAATATTTGATAATGATAAACTGACAATGGAAATATTAATTGAAATTTAATTACATGGATGCGCGTACACTGGAACGAATATTCACAGTGTGTGACGGCAGTGGTAAAGGGTGAACACACATTCCACCACAAGTGGAATAACCCGGGGTTGGTAGTGAGCATTAGCTCACAATAATTCCCTATATAAATTTCACTAATCACTCGGGAAATTGGGGATGGTGTGGGTGGGGGATGTATTTCCTTAGAGGGTTTCGGTTAATGGTATGTGAAATGGTAAGTGCTATTATTACAGCTTTCATTGGGATTATTTGAAGCACGTGATTGCGTCAAAATGAAGTTTTTATGTAGTGGAACGTATATACGGAGGGTGAAAAATTATGAAAAATTAGTATACCTTCTCACCAACCCAAGGGGCGCACCGAGGAAGGCACAAGAAAATCTAGGGAGCCACTCAAAAAGTGGTATTCCGCACTGAAAAACGCCTATGTGGCCCCCTAATTTTTCAGAGTTGTGCACTACTCTTTCATGCGTTTCCCCGATTTTCTCAAGTGACACTTTCGAAAAAACTGATTGCACAAAATTCTTTTTCTTTTTATGGATGAAACATAATAATTTGGAAGAAAGGCTCTCTCCACTTTTTAATATATTTTTCTCTCTGTGTAGTGTCGGAAATTTTTCGTAGGTTATGTGACGGGAATATCGGGAACTTTTAGAGGTGCCGACCACTGACATGGGATTTTTCAAGATCAGGAAAGAAAAATTAGATTAGAAGAAGAAGTTAAAAATCTAGAATTTAGTTTCCATAAAATTTGTTGTTTTTCATTGAATGTTGTTTTTCTTTAATAACGAATATCTTTCTAATCCCAGTCAAAATAAAACCTTTCAGGCCTTTCAGGTAATAAAAAAGAATTGAGTAGCTCAAGTTGGGCACTTCCTCTGTCAATTCTATATCATACAAATTTAATTTTTCTGAAGAAGAAAAAAAAGTCACTGATTACTCCGACCATTCATCTTTCTGTGGAATTCAGTCTATTTGTTCTTTTTCCCAGCGCATTTCCTTATTTTCAATTAGCTTTCGCTACTGGCTATTCTTCTTTTCAAGCGAACAATTGAGCAGAAAACCTATAGCTACAGCAAGGCGAATAGACCACCTCCAGCGTAAAAATAGAAAAGAGTTGAATTGTGAGCAAAGGAATCGTGAGAGCTGTATGAAAATCGCCCGCTATTATTGGATCCAATAATTCTTTCAGAACATAAATCTTTGATTATTTCAGGGTCACATGAAAATAGGATAAAGTTCAATTATGTTTCAACGGATGCTGATCACCGCTATCGAGTATCTTTTTATCATTCATTCATTATTGTCAGAAAACTCCCTTTGTTCTCTCTCAATTTCAAAATATTTCTCAGCTGAGCCGTTTTTTTTGTTCTTGGGAGCATTAAGATTACACGTTATGTAGGCATATCATGCAATCTCGGTATTTTTACGATCCCATGTGAATTCTGGCAGCTGATGTATTCTCTCTACAACGATGGTGTATATGCATCGTAAAATGTCACTTCGCGTCTACCAGTCATGGCTGCGCATAGTATCTTGACTTATTACCAATATGTCGTGCACAATTTTTTTCTTCAATCTATGGGAGGTAATAATATTCTGCCCATAAAATCCGGTCAAGACAAAAAATTATATACAATTTTAAAGTATAAGGATTGGAAAAAGAACATAATTAGAGATTTCAAAACATAATTTACCCCTTTGACATCGTAATTTATTTTTTTGGTAACTGTAATTTACAAGATTGTTGAGATTGATTTATTAAAAATCGTAAAGTACGATGTGCAGTGCAGTAAATTGCTATGATTTTCATTTGTTAAATACAAATAAAATAGTCATATGAGTTGGTTTTTTGATAATTTCTCGGAATTTAGGAGAGATAGTATATTTTTATTTATTACCTTTTTTGCTGATGTCGGTGCGCTCAACAAAAAAAATTGACAAAGTTTTGGTATCTTAAATATTTGAAATCTAAAGGTTTAATTATACTTTCAAATCTAATGTTTCACGAGAATACTTTTCTGGGCCGTAGTTTAAGTTCATTCACATTTACTTCACTCAGTCACTGAACTTGTGGAGAATTTGAGCGAGAACTTTTCAGTGAACTGATTTAAATTACACTGATAAAACATATTCACTTGAACTTTCATCACTGCCACATCCGATCTGGGAAAAACATTCATCTGCGTCGAGTGAATGAAGTTTTTGAGATTTCTAGTTTCTTTTCCCTTTTTTTTCTCCTTTCGTTGAGGAGTTTACGCTCCAGTCACGTTTCAAAATTCGAAGGCACACAATATTTCCTCTGTTGTTAGTTTTTCTACTGGAGGAGCTATGGAAGCGTCTCTCGCCAACTACCTTCACTGGGTACATTCATGTGAATAAACCTTTGTTACCGGAAATGTATTCGTCGTCACTTCATTGATAGAACAAATTTCAGCGCAAATTCTCCTCATTCGCTTGTAACTGCTGAGGACTAAAAAATTGTTGTTTTGTTGACCGAAGTGGGTTCTTTATATTACATTTGTTTATTTAGGGTGAATGACTGTTTGCGGTTTTGAAATTTCGAAATCTAGTATGTTAAATAGTCACGAAAATAATTAAGGAATAATATTGTTTAATTGATGAGTATCATCGACACTGATTCAAGAAAAAAAATCTCCAAATGTCAAGCGCTACAGTAACGGAAAAATACTTTTGACAAATGTAGTTTTTTGGAAATAATCAAATTTCTTACAAAAAATATCCTAAGGTGGTTTCATGGTACAATATTAACCTATTTGTTTAGAGGATAATTGTAAAAGAATCGGCTTCAACGAAAAAATCCACGAAAATGAGGGCTCGTCCGTTTTTCATTTTTAAGACAATTGTTTAATTGTTAATCATCTCAAAAACAAAGAGAGTGACGGAATAGCGTCAAAGAAATTTTTGTTATAAGTTAAATTCGCCACAATAAAGGTTTGTTGGCAAATCCCAATAATATCCTCGTTCACGAGATAATTAACAATTAAATGACGGCCTCAAAAATGAGAAGGGTTTCAGTTTCAGTTAAAAAAAAGCTTTCAGTTAAAATTCAAATTTCTAGTGCTGATAACTCCGAAACAGCAGACACTTTTAAAAAACCCCAACCATCCATGATGGAATGCACGTGAAGTGCGGGAGAAATAACACGACGATTTATACGCGATTTTTAAAATTCCATTTGTAACTCCCAGGGGAATATTATTTCCATGTCACTTCCTTTTCGTTGTGAAGTACTGTCCAATTTTTTTATTACTGATATCTATTTGGATGGCTACGAAGGCCGGAACAAGTAAAGTTCGTAAATACGAGTCCGGTTTACTCGGGGGAATTTTTTCAATTAATATGTAATATTTTTTTCACATTTTTTTCCCCCAATTTATAGCTTGAATAATCCGGAGTACCGAATTGTGTACCATTTGATGGGTGCACGGAATGCGAGAGTCTTTCTCTATGGCAACGGATGTTACATTCCCACGCTCGATATGAAAGTTCATTTGAATGATGTCCCCTGAAAATGTAACGTCAGAGGACACTTTTTCACTGACTCGAGAAATAATTATGTCGAATGTTTTCTTTCCATCAATTTCACAATATTTCTGGGATTATATTTCCAAGTGTGCTATTTTGCTTTTTTGGACTTCATAGCATGTTATCACTTCATCGAAATTTCAGGGAATTCAAACATTGCAGAAAAACGAATTCTTTTCAAAAAATTCTTTTAGATTTTTGAAATCAAAAATTTTTTTGATTAGCGTTTCGCGAATTTCGCGTTTTGATCACTTTTTAAATAAGTCTCTCGTTGGGTGATCATCACAATTCACGAGTGAAGATTTCGTTGAAAGTTTTTTCAACTTCCGTTGATATTTTTTTTTTCACTTTTCCTTTTTGCTGTTGATCTTTGTCCCCGTGAATTTTTGTTGTTTATTTTATGATCAGAAGAGAATGAAGTGGGTAAATGGGGAGAAGCATTGTGTCGTGCAATTCATGTCGATGATCCGTTGAAAATTTGATAATGGGGGCTTATGGGAATAGGGAAAAGTGTGAGGATCCACCACAAAACCGCATGATAGCTTGACACGTATGAATGAACTTGGAAGATTGGATACTGTGGGTGAACGACAAGGATTTTGCTGCCGACGTTTGAAAATTCAATTTGGATGTTTCGATGACAGCCACGTAGGAATAACTAACAACACTGTTGAATTAATTTTTCTAGTGTGTCACGCCAAACTCTGAACCCAAGATATATCATTATACGAGAAAATATTGCATTGAATTTTCAATGGTTGAGAACTATAGGGGCATGGTTCTTCTTTACAGAGTGCTATTTATTAGTCATCTTGCATATAGAATTGAAGTGATACAATATTATGACACTACGATTTTCTTTTGATCAGTAGGTCGAAATAATATTTTTCTGGTGCAGGTGAATAGGGCTGAAGTTGAGAGATGGAAACTTATGAGTTGAAAGAAGTTTTTTGGTCTAGTAACGAACGATATTTTTTATTTTAACACTGGCAGTGATTCACGACCGATTAGTGCCAGAAACAGAAAGTTTGGGAGGAGTTTTAAATAGACAATGGTTTTGAATCTACATAAAATTGACACATTTTTATGAAAACTTTCAAGACGTTTTAGTCCACATGATAACACAGTTGATTGATTTTATCTCAATTTTTCATAGGACATCTCGAAAATTTCTCATAGATGACTGAATATGCAAGAGTCACGCAAATTATGAATTTTTCGTTTTATTTCTACCCAAAATTCATTAATTCTTTAGAAGTCGTTTGAATTCCGTATAAAACTTGCCGACATTTTTGGGAAACTTATTCCCAAACTGTCCATTGAATTGTTTTTCCGTACAACAGTTTAAATATAAAGAAGAAATAACTGATTTTCGTAAATAGCCGAATACCGTTGAGCCTTTCCTGTAATGGCTATAATTAATACAAAGGAATTTCACCATTTTCCTAAATACGAAAAATTAAATTACACTACAATGTCAATATTCATTAACCCTCGGCTGAAAATTCTAGTTCACATCCACGTAACACTGAAACATAATATTTGGAGAGTGAATTTTATATTTTATGTTAACTCATTAACCTCTGCGAGAAAAGTGCAATTTAACTACACGGAATTATGAGTTGAAATATGATGGAATTACGATGCCTTGGGCGTTAATTAATTCAATTCTTAACAGACAAATTTTTATTGGATTTTTATGGTGTGCTTGAATGAAGAATATTTTCCCTGTCCATATAAATATCAATTTGACCAAATGGTCGATGTGAATATTGCACAGTATACGATTAATTAACGATAAATTGATTCTCTCGAGACGTACAGACATCCCTCCAACTCCCTCAGTGATCGTTGGATGGAGAGAATCCGGGGATAAAAAAACAAATTTGTTTAATCAATTTCCCGCAGTTTGAGAGGGAGAATTGAAAAAAAAGTGCTTCACTAGGATGATCGAAAAATTTACAGAATGAGAGAGCGGGCTTCCATAATTTAAGGTATTAAAAAATTGGGTTTGTGTACCCACTGCATATAGAATAAAGAGAGGCCACACTAGGGAGAAAAATATTATTGACAAAGAACACTTGATACAAACGAATATTTCCGTGTCAATTTAAATACACGTGAAAGTTCTATGGATAAATTATTTTGTTCTCACAATAAGAGGAAAAGTCTTTCCCCAATTTTCGATTCTCTCGCCTGAAGAAAATCGTTAACTGTCAGCATAAATCTTTCTATAAATTCATCTAGTCTACATTCGACTTAGAGTTTGATCGTTAGTGAGATCCCATTAATTTTAGAATTGCCGAATCTCCAGGTCCAACTGAGAAATTCTTATTGCGATTGCTAGATGAACACTTTCAGTATGACGCCAAGAGTATCAAAAATTGAGCATAAAAACGGGTCCTTCAGGAAAGACATTGCGGAATCGAAGTCCCAATGGAAATAAAGTATTCGATGGACCGCAACTACATGATGTAAAGTCAAGGACATCATTAGTAGTCTTGAGAAAACTCAGAAATTCAGTGTAATGGAGAAAATCTTCTTGGGTTGAGATATTTCGTTCTTCCACTCTAAAAATTACATTAGTTATCAGGAGATTTCATGACTTTTTCGATTGACAAGAGAATATTTTTTTATATGAACCGAGTGAATTTTGCGGAAAGTATTTTGTTCGGTCAGTGTGTCTTTCAATTTCAATTCTCGATACAGTTTGTGATAATTAGCCCAAAAAATGAAGCGCAATAAAAATTATATTTATTTTGTCTTTCACCGATAGCACGAGAATATTCGTTCATGTTATTCAATGGACTACCGGATGAAACGTGTAGAAATGTAGGAAATAAATATTCTATATGACTGCAAGAAATTCTTTCTGCTCTTGAAAATATTTTTCTTCTCTCCTCGCGTGTCCATTTCATATAAGAATATCAGGTATGTCGAGGAATTTACACTCGAGAAGCTTACAGAATAAAGAACATAGTTTTCCACTTCTCTGAATCGTGATTCTCAACGTAAATACTAGAATGAAATACGAGTTTAGCAAAAAAAATTGTTGAAATTGGACAAGTAGTTGGGAATTCAGTTTTTTTTACAACTCCCGGGGAAGTTCTGAAGATGATGACTGAAAGCATAGCCGACGGCTGACAATCACACGAGCGCACAAAATGTTGGCACATCGAGCTACGGATTATATTTTTTTCCAGTGATGTTATGCTGAAAAAGTGAAAAATTGGGCCTTCCGAACTTTTGCACAATCATAATCTATAAGAGTAATCGATTTAGTCCTCGACTTGCTAATCGAGTTTGAATCCACTGGACCCATGGAATCCAGACTTTTTTCCGAAAAAACAAAGTAGTCTATCAGGCCAGGATGTGTGAAAAATGGAGTGAAAAAGAGGAAACTTTAGATGGGTGTCCATTTCGATTAATCTATCGGAGTATCTGTGCTCCATAGCTAATGGATCGTGAGAGTTACTTATGGGCTCAGTAATCAATCACGGAATTAGTAATGGGTAAATTGACACCTGCACTTTGGGTCATTGGTCGAATTACTGGAGTAATCTGAAGGTGAAATTTCTCACTGCATGAGGTCGAGAGGAAGGGGTGAAGTTTGTTTATAAGTCTTTGGGTTGGTCAGCGCGATGGGTAAGTTGTGATTAGGTCGTCAAAACTGGAAGCAGTTTGTCGATGTATCACAAAGTTATCGAATCTAATGCTCCTCTACTGGTAAAACTAAAGGCTGGTGCTGCTAAAATTGAATAATTTCATTTCTATTAAGTTGATTTCATTGTTGTGGGGAAGTTGGAGAGGAAAATTCAGATATTCTGGGAATACAGCTTCGAAATCTGGTGGTTTTAAATGAATTGATCGCATCAAAACATAAAATTTGCAATTTTTTATGCTTGGATAGATATACGGAACCTTCCCCTCAGCTTTCTCTCTAAAGGCATACAATTCTTAAAATTTATATAAATTCGGTATTATTCAATCGAACGTGTGGTAAGGTAATACAAATCTACCAATACTTAGCATTAGCCAGAGTTCGCGACGGGGACGCGGTGGGTATAAAGCCCACAAGGGCTAAAATATCGCACAGAGAAATGTTCTTGTAAAACACGAAATTTCAAAATTTAAGGTAGTGTCGTAATTTACGATTTTAAAAAATTATAAATTATGTTTTCTAATCGCGTGTTTCACAAAAACATTTCTCTGTGGGATGTGACCCATGGATCGACCCATCAAGCTATTCACCAAATTGAACCTGACTCAATTTTATTGGTGATTATACTTAGTTTTGGTACTAAGTAATTAATTAATTCAATATTTTAAAGTTGAGACTGCTTTTTGTCGGGATAAATACTGAAGAAGAAAAATGTGAGTATTTTTCTTGGAGTCACGTTTCTCAAGTTCATTCACTATAAAAAAAACTAATTATAACTTATCACTTGCTTCGTTGGAGAGCGATATTGAATTCCATTAAAGGTAGAAGAAAGCCAGAGAATTTTTAATTTCCCTTGAAATACGATGCTATAAATTCAGCAAGAAAACGGAAATCTTACGTCTTCAGTGTTCAATAGAAATATCAATATGCAGTAGCAAATTATCGGGAATCCCAATCAAGTGACATTTTAAGAATACATCTATCGCAATTGTCCTATGAATTTCCCAATTTCCATAATTCTTTTCAACTTTTCAATTTCCAATAACAGTTCCTCAAATTTTTATTGCAACTGTCTCCTGATGTGCAGTTTAGCAGAAGTGTAATATGCATTTTAAATAAAAATTTCTAACATCGTATGTCAACGTCAAGAGCAACCACAACTATGAACAAACTCTCTCAACACTCCTCCACTAAAGTTATCAAATCGCGTATCAGTTTAATGTCATTCAAATTGTGCACCATCATAAACATTTTCCACACTTATGCTGTCACCTTCTCCATAAATTTTCCATTTAACAAGGTACAGTGAAACCTTGCACTTTTCCAATCTCCAAAGTACATCGTAAAATCCAACAGACTAGTCAGAATGGGTTGTCCTTTTTTCTCAATGCACTTGACGCAAAAATCACTCGAGGACTCTTGAAGGCCATTGATTCATTCTCCACACAACTCAATCGTGGACTTCTCACTGAAATCAATTCCATCGCGACTCCAATAGTTATTTTCAGAGCCCCAGTACTTCCTACCTTTCCCCAACATAAAAACTATTCTAACTAGTGATACAGCCAAAATTT
>JAPYZN010001869.1:0-14139 GCA_030522865.1 Psyttalia lounsburyi | reverse complement strand
GCACTCTTTTGACGATATCTCAAAAACTATTGATCCTATCGCCTCGGGGTTTGTTCCATTCGAAAGCTGAGCTCATTTCCCATCGATATAGGGTATTTCCAAATTTTTAAACCGATTTTTCGAACGGTTTTTACCGTTTTTCTAAAAATCGGAAAAATACCAAAAAAGGGCTGAAAAAATAATTTTAAAAATTTGGAAATACCCTATATCGATGGGAAATGAGCTCAGCTTTCGAATGGAACAAACCGCGAGGCGATAGGACGAATAGTTTTTGAGATATCGCCGAAAATGTGGTCAGCCAGCCGAAAATCGCTGAAATCGGAGGGCCTCGCCGGTCAAAAAATGGGAAATCCAAAAAATCCCTAAAAAAAAAATCTGAGAGGCCATATCGATCGGAAATTTCCTCAGCTTTCCAAATCCGTTCGAATTTTGGAGCTAGGCCTGATAGTTTTCAAGATATCGGCCAAATTCGAGTTGAGAGTGACTCTCTCAAGAGTTCAACTCTCCAACTCTCAACTCAATTTTTTTTTATACAATATTTATTAGAAATCATTACATTTGTTTGGATTCACCCTTTTCTGGCCGTCTCCCTCTTTCTACTGGCCCTGGGCCCGATTGAAATGCAGTTCTGACCAATCTCTTTGACGATCCTCAGTTGGGTATTTCAAAATTTGGCGCCTCGGCGGCGTTAGTGGCGCCATCCCACGCATGCTCGGAGAACTGAGGGAGCTATGGCGTCAGGTGATCACCTCGATGACGCAATTTCGCATGACACGAGCTAGTGTCGTCTAATTTCTTTGAAATAACTCGTGATAAATCGAAAAATATGCCTTGCAAATGGACAATTGGATCTCAGGAGTGTCTAGTCACCCTGCGAATTGGAGTAAGTGTTTTTTATTTCATAATTGATCGCCATATTGGCAGGACGTAATGCCGTCGTGATTTGGCTAGGGAGAAGTGGAGCTGTTTATTGTGGACATTTTCTGCATACAATTGAAGATATCAGCAGAAATTGCTCCCCCTCAGATCCAATTACCCCCTCACCGGAGTAATTGAGCAATTTTTTTAACCAAAAATTAGATTTTTTACCGCAAACATACTTAGATTAGATGAAATTGCGTAAATGCCTTTGTCACTCATCTGGGGAATTTTCTAACTGCCAGTGACTCGGCACTTGTCGTCGGTAAACCGAGTGGTTCAAATCTCCTCTAGTCAACATTTTTTTAATAAATACTTTTATCTTTATGAATAATCTCACATTCGATACATTGGCTCAGCTGGTCCATTAGATCAGCCTCACCACGACTTTGTACATAATTGATTGGCTATGATAAACTATCGTACATGATCGTTCTCCGTAAACGTTAACAGAAATACAATGCACCCGCAGATGATGCCCCAGGTAGCCGGGCTGATATTCTTCATTACAGCGGCAATGGAAGTGCACGTCCCAGGAGAGAAAAAATATGAGGTCGGGGGCTTGTGAAGGGTAAGATATGTCAGCCTTCCACTGTCAGGATTCACCTGCAAATGAGTAACAAAAAATTAGCCATTTTGTTTGTTTTTCTGGGGGATCAATTACCATAACAATTTTCCTTTGGTGTCGAGGCAATCACTCGATGTGTCATAAATATTTATCGATAGAAAAAAAAGGGAGAGTCAATTTTTTTTTGCCATGCTATTATTTGATTTTACAACGTTCCCCATCGCGATAGGCGTTAGATCGAAGTATCAATCGTCAATACTCACTACCTGGTACGTGGGTTGATTGATAATAGGTCCACTCAGGCCGTCGGAATTTTTTCCCTCTTGAGAATTGTCATTGACTCCCATATTTACGTAACTCGTATTTTTATTGTCTACAAATTTCATCCAATCCTCGGATATTGGGGGCCGTAGAGATTCCTTATCGATATTAATTCCATTAACATTAATTGGTCTTAGAAAAACGTGTAGTAATATTCCATGGATGACATAGATCGCCATTAGGTAGAAAAAGCTTCGGTCAATCCGGCTAGCAACATAATCACTCATTTCTATCAGAGTTTTATATATTTATCTCTGTCCGATAAATGGTTGACGCCCCTAGGATCACTCACGATAGCCTAAACTATGGAAAAATTTAATTTCCCCCGGATTGTTTGAGTCACTCCACTGACCGACAAACTAGCCACTAGTGGATTTTTCAATAGTATTATCAGTTATAATCACTTTGATTTTATTTGTCAATCCAATAAAAACAAATCCACTCACTGAGAGATTGATATTTTCTTGTTACAGCAGTTTAATACATCCTGGGTAATGAGAGGAGTTGAAAATACTGACAGTTGCACTGTATCCACCAGCCATGCTTGTCTTCCCCGAGTTTAACACAATCAGCTCCTGCCGGGTATCAAGTTGCCCTCGCTGGGAATATCTCACCTGAAAGGTATTTTCTCTTGTTCCCTCACAATGAATTTTCCAAACTGATAACACTGCGCGAACAATCCGGTAATTTTAACAGTACAATCCCAGATGATCAATCAGTAGTCACTTTAATTATCTATCATTCAGTTTTTTGGAGTGAGAGCAGAACTTCGATATCACTGGGAATAATTTTTAATGATAATAAATAGAATTTTGTTTAGTCCGGTGGGCCTCAAGTGGTGCGCACGTGTCGACGTTGCCACCAGCATTTGATGGGCTCTCTTGTACAGCCGATCAGTTCTGAGTCCGATGGATCACTGAATTTTCCTATTAGATAGATGATAACGCCAACGTTTTGTTCCCACCCATGAGGTGTTCCGATAAAATATGACGATGTTCGCGGTGCCTCAATAACCAGTCGTTATCGCCATGTGAAAATTTTTCGTGTTCACTTGGAAAGACTTTCGTGGTAATGCTCTATGAGTAATGTCACTTCCATTAAAATCCCATTTTTTTAACAAAGCCTCCAGTAGCTCGTTGGGACGGCTCGGGTGGCGAACAGTAGATTGGACGTTGGAAAAAATTAATAATGAATTAAATGATCGTCAGTGGAAATTTAGGTAATGGACGTGTACGATCACGTCATCTTTCATTATCTCAAGGGTATGATACTGTAGAGGCCAGAAGTGATTCGTTGAAGCACTCGATTCATCATATCTCAGGATCACCTTATCACCGCCAGGTATGATGGGCTACAGAGAAGACATTGAGAAGACATTGAGACATAAATCAGCATCAGCTTACTCAGTCTTCAGTCTGATTAGAATAAGTTCCTGTGTATTAGCATTTTGAGATGGACTGACAAGTTCACGGCAATTGGCAACTGGGGTTTTTCCCCCCCCGGTGGATTATTGTTATTGTACAACGTACAAGAATTACCTGTTGACTGGCATATGTTACATGAGTGTAGTGGGAGGATACGTGTGTGAATCTAGTTCATCGGTGACAAGGCGCGAGATAAGACGCTCAAGCCTACAAATGTTCGTTGAATAATTGCACGTTACCGGTTGCATTAGTCAGAGATCCGTAAAAACAAATGTCGAGTGTCTCATGAGATCCGACAAATTTAATGTTTATCCAGACTTTGATGCATTACATATTCTGACCAATCAATGCCAGTCGCGATAATTTTATGTCATTCGTTTTCCTCTGAGTGGCCTGCCAACGTATCCCACTCGTTCATTTGCAATGGAATTTCTTCACACTCGACGCTCACTTCAATTCTTATCGTAATAATATTGTAATAAAACCAAAAATGATAATCTTTTCCTTGGTACTATCCGGACGTCGGAAATATTCTTACGATAAAATGCTGTCGGGCCTCGTATCGTTTCCGTTGAGAAATCATTAGTTATCCTGACGCAAGACATTTCATAATTTGCCACATCCTCTTGATGTGAGCCGTTTTTATTTAATTTTTGTTTTTTTTTTTGGTTAGTATCGGCTTTCCTCTTTTGAAATTGTTAAATTGGGAATTCTCTGCCAGGGCCACAACGTCGAATTGGAGTCATGGCCCCCAGGGCACACGAGTCGAAAATAAAATCACGAGAAATGAGAATGCTTCGCTGGCGGATGCTATTGGTGTTCTTGAGACTGCATTAGAAGCCCTGAATATCAAACGAAGCTTGGGAAATGATTCGTTAGAAGGCCTTGAGCAACTCGTTCTCGGTAATTAAAGTTACGGAAAGAATTTGATATTACACTTCGGCGAAACGAGAGGGGGATTAGTATGTAAACAGAATTAATTGCGTGGGAATCGGTTTACTTTGGTTGGTCAACAGTTGTAAAATATCGTCAGAGAAATTAGTCAATCGAGGGCTCAATTTAGGGATATCGTGCGCATTATTTCCATTTCTTTAAAAGCTCCTCGATTTTTTTTTGCATCATTAATTAATGACTAATGAATTAATTGCAAAGGTATGATAGTACCCACTGCTTTCTCGGAGTGTCACTAAATTTTCCTCTATCGCATTTAATTTTCATTTAATCTCCCCGTGTCTCTCGAATATTTCCCAGAATTATTCGATAACAGTTCCAACATTACTCAATGACATCATTTTTCTTCATATCAACGAAGTCTCCGTGAATAATGAACGCGCTAATCCCTGGAATGTTAACTGGTATTATTTGATAAAGAAAAAAATACGAATTGACTCGTAGAATTCAACGAGCTCACGAGGAAATTTGAGGCACTGAAGGAGAATGAGAAACTGGTCGGAAAGAATCATCACCAGAGGTGGAGGAAAAATAAATTGCTGCATAAATTTAGCCAGACGGTGAACAATCCAATGCTGGAGGTGTCGGAGGCAAAAACCACTATCGCCCACTGCATTTTACAACTTCTCTCAATCAGTCATTTACTCGATGGTAATGAGAGTGAAGCTGCGGTGATACAAAAATTGCTGACTGATCAATGCTTCGACGAGACCGGAGACTGTTTCATTATTCAGAGTTTATCAGTGGGACCTGTGAGTTTATTTTACCCTCAGTTCGCAGTAATTGTCCTCCCCTGATGGCATTAAATTGTTAATTATCGGGTTAACAATGATTTATTTAGGTATATTTTGAAGTGAAGTCCCAGGGAATTTACGACGAGCAAGAAATGCAAACGGAGCCCGCGTCTAAGACCTCGAGAAAAGTCCGGAAGCTTACGGGGGACAAAAAGTGTCAATGGTAAAAGGCTTTTTATTCTTCTGGGTCAGACATCGACCGCTAATTCTATGATATTAGGTCATCATGTGAATAGTATCAGTCGTCACTGCCAGTCAAATGGATTTTTTACTGCCATTAAAATGGTTATTGAGGTAGATAATAATTGGGAATTTATGTCGATTTGTTGGGTTGTATTAGTAATGACCTTAATTTCTATGAGTCACGAAATCAAAGATACTGGAGGTTCTGATTTTTTTTTTAATGTTGACGTGTCAATATTTATTCATTTTCAATAGGCTCTGCTGTTTCGGTGGATCGAAGAAGAAGAAAAAAAGGAAAAGGAGTAAAAATCGGAGTTAATTTGCCGACAATTACCAATTACATCGTCAACGATCGCCGCGAGCAAATTGAGGTCGTATCAAGTGCAAATGAAAGTAATTTTCCGGGGATTAAAAAATCAAAGCAAATTTTTTTAACCCAATTCGAATTCTTCAAAAATTTCCCGCCAATTGACTGCAGCGCCCCTGCTTCCGGCGGGCATTGCCGGCGGGAAAATCAAAATAATGAGGGCCTCTGTAAGGGCTCCAGAAGGATCCGAAGAATTGCACGGACGGGGAACCCGAAGAATTAGAATTAAAAAATTATAAAAAAAATCCCGAGCGAATAATAAATTATAAAATGGTAGACAGCTTTTGTGAGTCTCGATTTGTCGGAAAAATCGGTTTCGCGGTCTGCGGCAGCAGCCCCAGGTATCCCTGCCACTGACGGGGAAGTTGCGACGATTTGACGTGCTCCAGAGGGCCTGGACTGCTGGACCGAGGCCAGGATGCCGATGCAGCCGTTCTCTTTCACCCGCCGTCTGTGATCCGCGAGGGGAATTTGAATTGCCCGCGCTAGATGGTGGCGCTGCGGTCGCGCGAGGGTGGCGCACTCTGACGGCGGAGTCAGTCATCAAAGGACAAAAGCAATAGATATTTCGAGGCAAAACACCCATAAGCCGAGTTGTGTATAGACCCGGACGAGAGGCCGTAGGGCTCTCACCCGCTTTTTGTTGTGTGTTGTGTGTGGTACATAAAACTCTAGCCAGTAGTGGAAGAAAGACAAAAAAAAAAGGAGATAAAAACTGACAGGATGATGGTGGCGAGTGCCTCCGGATGTCGTTTCTTCCTGAGATGCGTCGCATAATTACACGATACATATTTTTCCATCGAGGTGAGGCGGTCAGCTGTGAAGCGAAGGAACAAGTGAGTGGAGTTGAAAAACAGTGGTGATTGTTTTATTTTTCTTTTTTATTTTATGATTTTCAACTGATCCTCTCCGAGCCACTGGCATACACACGGCGATGGCGTGAATCTGTGGGTGCTTTTCCCCCTGGATTTGTGATAGAATAATAATTATTTTTATACCCCCCTCCCCCCTTCGGTGGATGCAACTGTGAGCTCGAAGCAGTGTAGTCATCCCAAACTGTAATCATTGGTGGTTGTGGGGACAATTCAGTGGTGCTTGTGAAACGTCCAGTGATACTACTCTTAAAAGCATATCTGGGATTTTGTTGTTTTGTTTTTGTTTTTTTAATCAGCCGGAAGATTAATTTATTGGAGTGAAGAAGTGAGTGAGTGTTTTGTGAAGTTTTCTTTTTTCTCTAGTTTTCTGGTGGGATTTTATTAGTGGTTGTGCCAGTTGTCTGCTCCTGTTGTTCATCCCGTGAATTTTGGATGCAAGAATAGAATCCACACGGAGTATTGAGGAATATGGTTACGATGCCAAGTGATACGTGCGGATACGTCCTTTTCCTCCTGCTTCTCGTCCCATACATCGAGAGTGGTAAGTGGTTTATCATCATTATCCTCTGAATATCTCTTGCATTCATGCCCCATCCTCTCAGCTCTCATTGTTCTCCTCGGGTGAGGTTCGCCCAGCCAGGCCGTACACTTTTTGTGGTTAACAAATAATTCATTGTTTGGCATTAATGCTGAGTGCAGACCTAAAGTGTCGCACGTGAGAAACATATGACGCGTTCAAGCACGTTCGTCAGTTGGGGGGGGGAGGGTGAATCATCGGAGAGGCTTGTAACCGGGCGATAAATTTTTATTTCTTAGGTAACTGGCCGCAGGATGCCAGGTAATCCTGGATAAAATAATTCCTCATAATTTAATTGTAGTACAGAAAAACAAGCTCGTCAATTGGATCGTATCAACTCTGGAGAGTGAGCAAATGAGAGTAACAAGAAAATAATTGGGTAACGGAAAATTAAGAGCACACAAGATGTTCTTTTATTGACATTTTAATTATTACGTTATCATGTCTGCAAATAAATGAGGTACAATCATATTATGACATACAAACTATCGATCGAGAGTTGCTCCTCGATAATTGTCATTTTTTCGTCCTAGTAACTAGTCAGAGGATTTTTTTACTCAGGATTATTTTGTCCAGGATTTTTTCCCCGCGGATGAGTAATAAAACGTTCGGAAAATATTGAACGTCAGAGAAGCGCATAATTAAATTTTTTCCCCCCGTTGCGATGGAAAATAATGAATAACGTCCAATTTGTTTGAAGTTTGAGCCATTGGGATGGGCTAAAATGAAAATTCCGGTCGATATATTTTTTTTTCCCACCAGGCACTGGACAAACGCCGATATTCCGATTGAACACTGAATTTGGGTAATAGCAATATCGAAATGCTGGGGGAAATATTTTAAATTTCATTGCTGGCGTACGTTGGGTACAGAGATTTTGCCGATTATTATTGCTTTTCAATTTTGTCGGGGGGGAGGAGGGGATTCAATTCATCGTACATAGTCGAGAGTTACTACTGTCCACGCTTCGTCTACTCGCAGTTTCATTCGGTATGAAGGTTTTCTCCTGTTGTTGGCGTCCAATTTCGCAATCGAAAGCGTTGAAAAATAATACTTTCCGTTTGCTACAGGTCGGTTATGACGTATATTTCAGTTTCTTGCCTGGCTCGATAGGAATCGCGATGAGTGAGAGAGAGGGGGAGAGAGAGAGAGAAAAAAAAGTGGCTCATACGGGCGTAGAAAAATTGAGAGAGATGATATGTATTATGTGTTGCTCTCGGGTTTCAAACCAGTTCTGTGCACTCATTCGTGATTCAGTTTCATTTGCATTTTAGAGCAAAAACCGCAGGTTCATTTTCTGGTGCTCTTTTATGATATTATATGACATGAAATAGAGGGTTGAGATTCAAGGATTTATTTTTTAAATATCGTAATTGTTCCTTCAATGTCACCAGATTACCGAGCGGGGGGTGGGGCAGCCTCGCGAAATAAAGAAACTAGTTAGTCGACAAAAAAATAACTTAAAATACCACTTCGTGCGTGATTTTCTCTTCTCACGCCTCGAGATACGCGAATTTGTTCAATAATCAGTTTGAAAAGTAGTGGGGATCGATACTATCCATCAATCCGTTCAGGAAAAAAGCAAAACTCATTTGTAGAAGCTGGGAAACTTAACTCGGATGATCCACAAAGTTGTGAAAGCGATTTGTAGAGAGATATTCTAAGACTTCTCGCGTTTCCCCTTCCCGTGGTGTTCACACCGTCTCCCTAATCCTGTAGTACATCCAGCATTGATCCTGAAAGGTTCTCTCCTCTTTCGTGAGAAACTCGCGAGTATTCATTCGGTGATGAAATTTACTGAGTAGTTTGGGAGGTAAAAGAAAATTGAAGAAGGGGGCGAAAAAAATGGGAGATCCCATAATTTTTAGGGGTCTCTAATTGACCAGTCGTGGAAATCATTGGCCCTTTTTCTCTCCGTCGACTTGCCAACACGAAATGTAATTCTTAAATTCGCGGTTCTGCCACACTCGATGATTCACGCCTCTACTATTATCTTTTTCGGTTGAGTAGCCGCGAATTATTGTTCTAAATTCAAAGGATCTCAGTGGATGCTCGGCGTCTGTTTCACTTTCACACGTTATTTCATATTGATGAAGAGGTCAATGACACTCGTGAGGGGGCTCTGAGTCACCCCCAGCTGCGTTTGTCGTGACTATCTACAATTTTCGGCTGGCAAGGTTACAGACAACAGACATATGGTTAGAAATCAAGTCGTGTGAGGCTTTTCAAGGCCATCTTGTTGAGAAATACAGCTTTTTTTAGTACGCAATTGTTAAAAAAAGATTTTCACAGAGACGATAGTTAGATACCAACTGTTTCCATCCAAGTCTATTGATTTTTTCCATAATGATAACATAAAATGTCTGCAGTGGTTATTTTTAGAGCTGACGGCACAAAGAATATCATAAAATTAACTCTTTCCATTAGTCTCGATTGGAATTTAATTTGAAATAAAATGAGGCGTAATTTTTTTAAAATTTAATTGTCTGATAATGTTATGGCAAAAGTTGTCTCTCTTATTCTTTACCAACAATCACACGATCGCGCGGTATTGCCGAGTGGCGAAAGGTCAACGGCATTCGACGACTAGTTGCTGTCGTGTGAAATACGGAAACGGAGGACCCAATGCGGAAGATCCCCCTTCAGTATATATTTCAAGCGTTGAAAGCAGTTTCATGGTAACGATTGCGTCAGTTGGAGCGATATCAAGTCTGTTTTGTCTCATAATAACTTGCCAACCGTTGATACACATATCAACTGTATGCCCATTGAAGAAAGTTAGTTTCGCCAAGAGAGAATTACCGGATATCAAGTTTGAACAAAAGCCACACCTCAAATCAAATCTTGTTTTCCGAGTGAATGAAGAGAGCTGGCATCCAGACCAAAAAAAAAATCCCTTATCCGCTTCAAATGAGAATTGTTATTTAATTTTGTTTGTTCATTTCAGGAAATATCTTCTTAGAAAGAAATACTGACCACTGTACTACCGAAGAAACTAACATAACAATTATTTTCAGGAAGATATTCGCCAATTTCAATGAGTTGCTCATTCAATTTGCCAAGGATTTCTAAGGCTATCCGATTGTCCTTGAGTGCCATCACTTTCAAACTTTGCCATTCCAATTATCTCCATTACTTTAACATTCCGTGCGGCAGTCAGTGGAAACCATTATAACGCGTTTAATATTCAGCTGCAGAAGTAATTATCGCTCTCGATCACGTCATCATTTCTGCATTCATATATGCCATCAAGTGCATTTCTCTAGCTTACATTAGGTCCTTCCGTTGGATTTTTTTCTCGCGTAGTCCGCGGTCATCTCAATTGCCCAGGCATAACGTCTCATTATCAACGCCAGTTTCTATTAGACATGAGTCATTCGCTGATTGCACTCGATCAGCCGTTTATTACTGACATGGTCGCCAAAGACAAGGCAGTAAGTGAGGAGAGGAAAGAAAAAAAAAATTATTTCAACCTTGTACAATTTGCTGCGCTTGAATACACCCGCGTCTTCGTATTCTCCTTCACCTTTCAAGTGCATACACACGAGAAGAAACTCGTGGTTTTACCGTTACAAAAATCCACTCGGGTATTTATTTGAGATTCAACGACGATTCTTTATTCGACTGTTCGACTGCAGTCGCTCCTTCCCATGACACTTTGTTCAAGTACTGTAAGGTGGCAATAATCTTTATGACTTCCTCTAACAAGTGTTGAATCTGGCCTACACCAGTAAAATCGTTTGGCGAATGTTTTAGTTAACGCTGACAGTGACATTCTCCATTTCGCCGTGAATACGATTGAAATCGACCGTGACGTGTAAAATAATAGTTGCCGTGCACAATTTATTTTCTTTTTTTCTTACATTCCCACGAACTTGGCTCTTCAATTATGAAATACTGAACTCAAACGAGTTTTTTAATTTTAATGCACGTTATTTCCTGGCTCCGGGCATTTTGTTAAGACTCCAGTGGCTCCATTTTACCCACTGCTATTTGGTTTTCATCAGCAACTAGAACTTTCAAATTGGAAAATTAATTATCTCAACAATAAAAGTTATTTATACGCGCAAAAAAGTGGGTGTTAATAACGGCTTCCTGACTCGATGGAAAAAAAAAATAAATAAAGAAACCGACTCAACGAATCAAAGATCTCTGATAATGTTCGCGGGAAATGTACGCGCAACAAGCCAGGAGATATTTGTAGTGTGCTAGTTATAAGCCCAGTAACACTGGACTCGGCTACTGCTGCTGGTCGTTAAAGTTATCGTTCCGCTTTGTCTCGTATTTTCCTGACAATGGCCTCGATTTCACTCATTCCTGATTAACAATGATCCTCTTTCTGGGTGTCTGACTTTGCGAGCTATAGAGTGCCAATCTATTATTTATTGGGCGTTAATAATTTTCGTTGCGTGAACGCTACAGGGAGTCAATGGCGGATTCATTCATTGCCTGATTCTATGTCGAAGTTAATGGATTGTAATTGAATCTAAACAATATTTGATGCGAATGAATAATTACAAAAAGCATTGATTTATTGTAATCAAAAGGTCAAATAATTTTTTTGAGTGTACGCCATAGTTCCATACATCATCGAATATCTTTGACATAAATTTGTACAGTTGTTCTGAATTCTGAGCCATTAGCGTTAAATATTAATGTCAATTACAAGGGGAGCGAAGTCAATCGAGGATTCTTGGGATCTTTTCAATATAAAATGAACATTAACCTTTAGCAGATTTCAATCAACTGAATTTTAATGTTACACCATCTGGTATTAAAATGAGTCTGAAAAATGAATCAGGTGCAATGAACCCCCGTTTCACTTCTCTTATTATACTTTCAATCCCAATCGAATTCGGTAGTAAGCTCCACCATTGTATTTTCACTACTCGGCAATGTAAGTTTTATAAGCTTGGAGGAGTAATTGAAAAAAACAAGGAGTTAACCTGGATGCTCTTCCATGTGCGATCCAATCGCTGGATTAAAAAGAACCAGAGCCGTCACTCAGACCAATCCCATTTAATTAAACACTTGTCTCTTTCTCGTTTGTACCATTTACATTATTCACACTTGATCATTGTTCTTTACTTATTTTTAATCCACAAATTGAAATGCTATCGTCTCGTTATTTTCGTTTTACTGGTTAACCCTTGCAGAGATTTTTTTTACCACTTAAAAAAATTAGTAGCAAATCCCTCTACGGGCGAGTTACTTGTGACAAGTCTGAAAATACCCGTTACTTTGCGAATACTTTTTTTAGCGGATCATCCAATAGGAATTTTATCTCTCCCATTGAAACAAAATAGACGTAATTTTTTAAATCTCTCTCTCTCTCTCTTTTGGTACGTGTAATTTGATAAAATCGCCTGAATGACTCACTCAAATCGTCGATTTGTTTTTTAGAGATAAAAATTAGTCTACGAAATATGCTTATGCACTTATCCCTGAAAACCACGCTTAGTGGAGGGCATGAAAGAGATGAAGGGGTTGTGGAGGGAGGAGTGAAGAGGGACGAGTTCAGGGGGATTACACAAAATCGATAGCGGCCACCGCGTTACGGCTCGCCGATTCGGTTTTCATGAAAATTACAAATACCTTACTCCCACTCGTTCTGCCGAATCCGAGTTTTCATCGTTTTGTTGAAAAAAAAAAATGCTTCCTCTCATTCCTTTTCTAGTTGCATTCACTCGTTTCCTGTCAGTCAATCGTATTTCCGAGTAAAATAGGATGTGCAAATGAAATTTCAGTGTAAAGTATTTTCTCCGCTTTGGAAAATTGGCATTGCCAATTTATCAAACTCGATGATATACATATACATTGGTAAAAAAAAAAATAAATAAAATGAATCGAGGATTTTCAGCGGTACTTCTTCATTCAAAGAGCTCACGTCCAGTCGGGTTATAACAGTCTATCCTCCCACGAACTCAGCCTCGGTGCCCTTATCCAATTTTTTATCGTACGTCTGCGTCCCACCAGGCACTGTACCTTTTCTTCACATTTGGTAACCAGTAATACTGTAGTGTCTGGAGAATTTTCTACAGACAGTTTTTTCCATGCAGTTTACTTTTCAAATAGTGCACTACTTCTGATACCAACTTTCCTCGCGAAAGAATACTTTATTCTCTATTTCGATCTCGACAAAAGTTTATCCACCGAGTTATTCATTTTGGAATCAATACTCGCGGATTTTTTTTTATTACATTACTCCATGTTCTTTTTTTGGTCTTATTTTTGCCTTGAGGTAACGAAACTTTCTATATATATTCTGTCAATTATTCTTCGAGTTTGAAAGTCCGTTGTCTCCAAATACATTCGCCACGATAAAGTCTTTACAAACCCCGGAGTACAATATTCAACGGAGCATTCCGCAGGATTAAACTTTGAGAATTGAGGACGAGTTTGGTGGATTTTCAACATAAAGTATTATATAGGGGTTGACAAAAACAGATTGCGCTGGGAATTGAATGACTCTGAATGGATTTCTCAGTGTTAAAAGTAAGACTTGCTATTTTTAATTTGCAATTATCATCTCAAGTTGTGGTTTATCGGCTGAAAATTTTCATTCATCCCCTGTGGCTGGTAATTCTCGATTGGATTATTAATTCACCTGTCGTTTAAATTAAATTCATTCGCTGTGGTGAAGGCGTTAGTTTTATTGTGCAGTGGAGTTGTTCCTTTTGCATGAGTCTGTGCTGTCGCGTTCGAACATCCGGTGAGGCGAGACGCACGATACGATTGCCGTCATTTACTGTCGTCTCGTTTTGCTATCTGTTCTGTACACTATTCCCCATTGGTGCGCATGTGCAAAACTAGTGTACGATCGAATATACCGTCAGCTCGAGCCAATATCGTATCTCAAGAATATGCTGTATTTCCGATTCTCGCATTTTTCTCATTTCAGAAGTCAGTTTTACGTGGTCACCATATAGATAACCAGAGATAAATCTTGGCCGTATTGTAGAGTTTTTTTTAATCCTCCTCTTCTCCCTCTCTCCCCCTTTTCTTCATGTATTCCTTGCTTCTTATTGCTGTTTGCTCGACTTTTTCGCGAAATATATATATTTTTTTTCTCCCCTTTTTCTTAACAACTGTACAACTGTACAGCGGCTCCAGCATCGGCCAGAATAGAGTGTCGCGACGCCTCCGGCTGTCCATTAACGC
>JAPYZN010001868.1:0-14139 GCA_030522865.1 Psyttalia lounsburyi | reverse complement strand
TCACTCCGTTCGGTTAGATCGCGGTTTTCGGGCTCAGAGACGAAAAATATTATACGTCACTCGGCGATAAAAGTATTATCTGACTCATGTGATTATAATATTCGCCTTCGGCTCGGATTATAAAGCCACATTCGTCAGATAATACTTTCATCGCCTAGTGACATAATGTACTATTTCATCCTCCCACTCGCCAAAAACCATTTTTTTTCACTTGTTACAAAATATACTATTTAATCGAGAGAGATTGCGTGATGTTTTGAGGGTCTTTATAATATTAACGTTTTTCTGTCCGATAGGTGCCGATGTCCGTCCGAATTCACCCCCAAAATCAATTCCGACGGGAAGTGCGAATGCAAATGCTTCGAGCACGATAAGGAGTGCAAACGAGCGCGCAAGGGAAATGTATACTTCTCAACGGCAGATCGACTGTGAGTCGTTACTTTTTAATTTTTTCGAATGAATGGAGAATTTTTGTTAAATCTACTTTTGTCGCTAATTTATTAATCGATAAATCTATTTTTCATTATTGTTTAAAGAACTTAAGTCCAACTTATAATGATTTGCACTGTCAAATACTAATCAATCCAATTTCATAATTTTTTTGTCATAAATCTTTGTCAACAATTTTAATCAATTCTTCGTAAATTGTTGTCTTATAATAATTATAATTGAGTAATTAGAATTATCATAAAAAATTCACAATTCAATGCAGCGATTAATGTGTAAAATTATTATAATTTTCTATAAAATCGTGGCACAAAAATAGAATTTCAAGGAAACAATTCACAACTTCTCGCTAAAATAACCGACACACATCAATCACGTCCACCAAATTCTCCTATTCCTTCGCCAAAGTCGATCAACAATTCCCACTCTCCAACACTCCCGATGATTGCAGTCCTTTAAAAAAATGGTAAAACGCAATTATCACATAAATTCACAACTCACATCGTCACACGCAGATCCATTGACTCACGACGAACTCGCAATGATTAATTACCCCTCACATGTTTTATTTTTGTTCTCAGTTGCATACAGAGGCAAGAGTGTGCGATGCCAACATGCGCATTTGGAGAGTACATAATGCATCAGGGCAAGTGCCCAAAGAAGACAGATAAAATCGCATCAATAGCGAATTATCCATCCAACAATGACCACTACAGACAACGAAGCTGAATTCAATAGATCATTATCACTTCCCAATTGTAAAAAACAAAAAATAATATCATCAAGTGCCTCCAGCGAACTTAAACAATCTCTAGTTATTGAATTCATTCCTCAGAGGATATACTTTTCATAAATAATTATTTTATTATTATTCATTCGTTTATCTTCCCTCCCCTGCATTCTGTGCGTACTTTTGTATTAATTTGTCAAATACGCTTTCAACTGTATTTAATCGATAAAAATAATAATATTACTCTCATTATCATTAATTTAATATTTCTCTCCTGAGACAACATCAATTATTATGTAAATGTCACGATTGATGATTTCTTGTTTTTTTTTTTTTTAATTTTCATTTGAATTTGTAATTTTCAATTGATTGACAGTAAATTATATTGAAATCTGAGATATTTTATCAGCGTGCCATAACGATTAGAGAGGGGCTGCATGTACATGTGTATTGATTCATTAGTTTGAGTATATTAAATTAAATGGGAGGAGAAAAAAAAATTAATTAATAGCTCATGCGAGAATGTTAAACTGGGTTAATTGTATACTCTCCCGATTATGTTTGCATGCTTTTTATGTGTAATTGAGTTACCTCGAGGTAGCAAGTGGAAATATACTGCATAACGATTAAAAAAAAAACTTCTCTCGTTTATTTGTCATTCTGGACCTCAATCGAGTTTTTAATCTCAGGAATTTCGAGAGACGCCAGTGCGATAGGCACTGGCCTCAATGGAGTCATTCGAGTACATGTTGCTAGAATTTTATTTGCGGAGTTCACAAGTGCACTCCTATCAATTTGGCATTCAACTCATTTCTTTTATAGACCAAATATTTGCTTTATTTCCGGTGAGTCAGGCGAGTTTATAGAGATTAGTCATTTTTGAGATGAATTTGTAGGGGATTTAAAGGATTGAGGGAATGTGAGGAAAGCTGATGCTGTTATACTGATTTGTTTGAACTAGGAATTGAGTTGTCGACGATTATATGTCTCTGGGGAATTTTTTTATTGGGTCAATGACACCTGTGAGAGAAAGAATTGAGGGAAATACGTCTTAACACTTTTTTTTATGTACTAGGAGTATTTAAGAGATAATTTTTGTGATTTTTTTTAGTCCTGTTTCATAAAGTCTCGGCGAGACGCATGATCCATTCATTTAGATTGTTCAATTATATTTATTTGTTGATGCAAATTAGAACTGATCAACTAGCCAGGAAACAAATTTTTGATAAACTTTCAAAATTGTAGGACTTGTAGAGTTTTTATGAGTTTAAAAAATTGATAAAAATACACAAATTTTGTTTTTTTAATGGGAAAAGGAAAAATAATGAGGCAATCTATATTTTTTTGGCAGAAGGGTCAATCTAGACTACGAAAAAATTACTATGAGATAAAAAATTATATTCATATTCAAATTTGACTTTGGTAATACAGAGGCAAAATAAAACCTCCAAGAATTGATATAAAGAAAATTCTAATGGAGTAGATTAAAGAGATAAATTAATATTTACGGTAAAAAATGCAAAACTAAAAAAAATATTAATCAAAAATTAAAAGAATCAAACGTTCATTGAAAAATGCACATTAAAAAGCAGCAGATGTGCTGTGAAATTTCAATGGTTTTAATTTGTTATATTAATTCGAGGTAACTTTATATCTTCTGGCGGATGAATAAATCGCATTGAACGTGCAGAAGCTATCCAGGAGAGGGCAGAAGGTACTGACGAGTGATCTATGGATCTTGTGGTAAGGTAGTGGACACACTCTATCATCGATATGGATCCATCAACTGTAGTATTTGAAAAATCTTAAGAAACTGGTCATTTCGAATTAATTAATTAAGATTTGGATGGGATTATTCTTCCGGTAAGTATGCCAGAATAAATTGAGAACAGAAACATTACATTCTTCTCTCGTGTTAAAGTGGAAAAAATAGGCAGTAAAGTTGCAGTAAAGTTAAATTTTGAAATCAATTTTTTCCTAATGTTCTCTTGAATATCTCGTAATTTTTCCATGAAATTCGTTATCCCTTAAGCCTCGAAAAAATTCCATGTGCCCTCGTGCAATATATTTGAACTTCGTATCCCAGAAATTAGAGTTCCCAGCACATCCGGCGGAAGCTGGGGGCGCCACTGACTCCGTTGGATTCTTTTCAGGCAGAATTGTGTGGCCTGCACGTTGTCGACACAGTAAGTCAATGATTTTTCATAATTTTTCCATTAAAAAAACAAAGAATCAAACGTAATAGTTATCAACAAAAGACAAATGAATTATTCCCCTCAGATTTTTTATCAAATCCACCGTCAAATGTTTTTCGTCAGACCCAGGCGAAGTGACACAGTTGTCTTTCGCGTTTTTTAGGTTATCCCCTGTAAATTAACGCTCACTCAAATCCTCAGTGTGATTAGACCTTGCAATAAATGTAATTGTGTTAAATAGTTTATTCATTTATCGATTACCTGAGAATCGATGAATTGCTCTCTTTTGCGGATAGTTTATATTAAATTTTCGAACCGATTGAATTTTTTAGTCGAGCCACAATGCAGATTTTCGTCAAGACATTGACGGGAAAGACCATCACCCTCGAGGTCGAGGCTTCTGATACAATCGAAAATGTCAAAGCCAAAATCCAGGATAAAGAGGGAATTCCTCCAGATCAGCAGAGATTGATCTTCGCTGGAAAACAACTTGAGGATGGTCGTACTCTCTCTGATTACAACATCCAGAAGGGTAATTATTACTTTCTCAATGAGGGCTTGTGGGGTAAAATGGACACTTGATTTTTCAATTTTCATAACTCTTTTGATTTTTATTTTCATCCAAAAATATTTGTTCCCTTTTTTGATGAATTTAGAATGACGTCAATTAATAAATTTGCTTCTCAGTTATGAACATTAAAAAGTTCTCCGTTTTGCCTCATTTTTTCTTAATTTTACATTTCACTAGTACATACTTGGGAAGACAAGGTCACGAGTTACTTTTCATTGAAATATTTTCTGTGAAAAATATCCTTTTGATATTTTCTCCTTGAATCACTCATTGTCTTTCCTGATGAGCTGAGTTCCTCCGATTTTTTTTTTCGGTCAGAGCTGAAATTCTACAAAAGTAATCCGGTATTTCAGAAATTACATTCGTCACAATTTGTTTGAGGCGAAGCAATCTAACACAGAATCCCAAATCTTGATGAATTTTTTGTTTTTACGTAGAATCAACTCTTCACTTGGTTCTTCGTCTTCGTGGTGGTGTAATTGAGCCCACTCTGAGGATCCTGGCTCAGAAGTACAACTGCGACAAGATGATCTGTCGCAAGTGCTACGCTCGCCTCCACCCAAGGGCAACCAACTGCCGCAAGAAGAAGTGTGGACACACGAACAACATTCGCCCCAAAAAGAAGTTGAAGTAAACTGCAAAATCACATGCAGGCAGTCGACAAATATTTTTCTGTATTTTATTTTCGATTCTGCAGAAGACCGCAGAGCCTGTATTCTATTCCTATCAATAAATAAAAAGTCTGAATGACATTTAAAATTGCTTACTGAATTCACTTTCTTGATAATTTTTTATTACTATTTCACCAGAATTATAAAATTAATTTCTTTAGTTCTTTTGGAAAGTTTTGCATTTATTCCCAGTTAATCCCATCCAAACATCAAATAATATCTTTCAAAATAGAAAATATATGAAGAATAATTTATTTTTTAATTTTATACATAAATTAATTCATTATTTTAAAAAGACAATTTGACAAAAACACCTTAATAATTATTTTTAACCTCATAAAAACAGAATTAAATTAAATTTTCCAGTCATTCTCCATTTTCATCAAAACAGTCACATTGGAAAATAAATCTAATAAAATATAAAATAATTAAAATAACACATGTTAAAAAAATATCGGCAGTTGCTCGTACACTTCCTGCTATTGAATTTAATTTTTTCAGAATTGCTGAATTCCTGCAATTGCTTAAACATCCCAAAAATTCTATCAGTGCAGAAATAAAATTCAGTTGACGTTACTCATCTCGCATACAATCACATCATATCACTTTGGTTAATAATTAATCTTCCTTAGAATCTAGTGAGGCCTACGCAAAAGATACCGTCGAACTCTGTCAAAAGGCCTCCTTACAACGAACCCCCAGGATCGTCTGCTGCTGTCTAGCATACTTCTCGTACAGATGAAGATCCATGGGATTGGGGGCGAATCCCCCATTCCTCCCCCTCTGCACATACTGTTCGTAAATGCTGACACTGGTATCAGAAACTTTGGGCAGTTCGACCTTAACAGGAGCGGCATCAGGGAATGTCGCCTGCTGCACCAACTTGGACTTCAGACTGGAATGATCACTGGGATGAGTCGCATTTCGTCCCATCATGACATACCTCCTGTACAGAACGAGATCACTCCTCCTGGGGATCTGAGGCTCGACCCCGTAGACCTCCATCATCGAGGGGAAGAGGCTCTCGAAGCTCATCGTCTCCCCGGGGTCTTTCAGAGGAATTAACTGACTGTCGCTCCCATGTCTCGAGTCCTCGTCATCAGAACTCGTGTCCACACTGGAACTAGCACTGCTCGCATTGCTGCTCGTGCTACTTTGCCCAGTCATCGAGGGATTCTTGATGTTTGCAGTTTTACTGGAAGTCTCCTCTCGTCTCCTGCCCGGCCTGATCCTCACGGCAAAAGGACTGAAGTTCGTGGTGAAGTGGGGCATGAAATCTCGGACTGAGTGACTCACCTGATGAATATGAAAGGAAAACATGAAAAGTTGAGTTCTTAGGACGGATGTATTTATTTATTGTTGAAATTTTCTTTTTATTTCTATTGAAATTTCAATTAGTTTTTGGTCGTTTTAACACAAATCTTCAATAAAAAATAGTTTCCCTAAAAATTTAACAGAATTATATTTTGCTATACAACTTTTGTAATCGACATATTTTCCGCAGAATTTCTACTGAAATTTTCTCAATTGGAAAATTTATTTTATTTTCATTTTCAACCTATTATTTATCTTTTGAACAAAAAATAACCCAAAAAACTTGGGAGATTTCAATAGAACAGTCAAAAACCAATAAAAAAATTAAATAAAAATCCAATAGGATTACGTAACGAATTCCTTAGGATTTTCAATTCAATTATTTCCGACCGTGAGGAAAAACCAGAAATAAACTCACCAGAAAAAGAAAGGGTAATCCCTCGCAAAGACTAACCTGATAGGCATAAATATCAGAGAGCTGAATAAGCTCAAACGGTCGATGATAATCATAATAAATGTCGACCATCTCCTCCTGCGAGTGTTGGACCTGAATCATCTCCGAGCAGGTCTTCGCAACCTGATTGTAAGCATAAGGAAGGCACTTGTAGACATTGTCATCCCACCACTGAGTGAGCACCCTGTTCCTCCTCCTGTACTCCACCGCGGCCTTATTATGAAGATAATAATCCGTCAACAACTCCCAAATGGGCGACTTGCCCTCCTCAGGAACGAAGACCCCAAGGAACAAGTTAATCGTGTGCTGCTTCTCCTGATCGCTGAAGGTATTGCTGTAGTATCTGCTCAAGGTCTGCATGATATCGTTGCCCTGACTGGTCCAGGGTGCAGTCTTCCTGTAAGTCTTGATTCTATGAACAAGCTGTGATCCCCCATACTGGAGAGCAAGAGTATCTCCATGATCCTCGTACATTTCCTCCAGCATTCTAACGCAATCAGAATCAAACTCCAGCTTGGCTTGCTCCAGAACGCCGAGTGCACACAATTGATATCCCAGTGCACACTTCCCAATGGCAAACTGAGCTGTATTAGTCCTATCAAGACAATCAACACAATTGGTCCGAATGATTCCAGTTTGTACAGTTCCCTTCGTAAGAAATAAATCTCTGATCTTGTCCTCAATCTGTGAATTCACTTCAAGATCACCGGCTTTACTCATCGATGTCGTCATCTCCTTGTGACTCTTCTTCACACTTGCAGAGGGATTGAGGATTTTCCTCTGATTGTAGTAAGGCTCCTGAGACTGGAAAATTCCCGTCTTCAAAACTGCATTGTTGGCAATATTGGCTAGTCTCCCCATGACATTGGCGGTCTTTCCCTTGTTCATTCTCGCCATGTCGAAGCTCACGTACTGGATCTGATGCTGCAGTGGTAGAAATTGATTCAGGTATTCAACAGCATCGAACATCTCTTCACTCAAGATGCTCTCGTGCTTCTTCTTCTCTCTCTTCTTCACCAAATTGAGGATGATTATGGGGGCTCCGTAGCGCTTGAGAAGCTCGTTGAAGTGAGCTCCAGCGCACTCGAAGAAGGGATCAGCGAGAACACACGAGATTGTGGGCTTGGGGACCATCTTGCTGATGTCTTGGGACCAGTAACCCGGAACTGAACCCCTCATTTGGACGAACGAACTGAATCTTCCGTTGTGCAACGAACTCACAGCTGAATCGTGGACAATTTGCTCGGTTTCCACTTCGTTGGCGACGTCTCCTTTGCAGTTGGCACCTCGTTTCAGGAATCTCGTGCCAGCGTATCTGTTGCTTCTTCTTGCTATCAAGGTAATGTACATTGATCTACCGAAGATACTGACATTCGACTGGCCAACGAAGCCGTGAGTGATGTAGAGAATCCAGTCCCTGTGGAGATTCTTCTCGACCGGCTTCAGGAGGTGATCGTTCCACACGAAGCGACGATGGGGATTACTTCGTATTCCGTACTCGTCGCTCTTCTGCCAGTTCTTTCGCGACAGCCACATGTTGAAGAAGTCCTCGTCGTTGCTGCCGCTGTCTCGGATTTGGTCGCTATTGGCGGTCTCAGTTTTGATGTGCTTCGGCGCTGCTGAGTTCGTTTGGAGGGTCTGGGTCAGGTCGTAGGAGTAACTGAAGTAGAAGTTGCTGTTGAGGTCGATACTTTGGAACATCTTCACGTAGCGCTGCTCGTCCGGGTGGAATATACGCACTGAGTCGTTCGGTATGTAGATCATTGTTGTGTCCTCGATCTTGTAGATCGTGTGGTGACCTATCACCGCCACTTTACGACGCTTCGTTACCAGGATTAGGTAGTAGCCCTCCAGGAAACGGATGAAGCCGACTATGCCGAAGGCTGATACCACTTTTGCTAGACCATGCGACTTTGAACGGTGACCGGTTTTTGAACGATTACCCTGGTCGATCATGTTCACTAGCTCGATTATCTCGTCCTGAGTGTATTCCATTTTGTCGTCCACTAGGGAGAGATCCCGGGGCTCTTGGCGGTCGATCTTCAGGACGCGAAAGCGGGTTTGGGTGTTGTTGGAACCCATCAGGTAGAATCTCTGCGGGATTCAAGGATTTTTCAGTTAGGGGGGAATTTTCCACTGATGGAACTTAGTTTTGGAAGGAAAATTTACTTGGTACGAGGAAATATTCTATTCTTAATTTGACACATTAGAAATATCTTGGGTGATAATTTCGCTCTCACACTGAGAGAAGAAAGTGTTTCAGGAGAATTAAATGCTTTTATCCGGCGACAACCAAATTCCCAGAATTTCGAGAAATGAGAAAATTGAAAATAATGAGCAAACAAAATAAAATGTCAGAGAAATTTTTTTGGTGACAATTGTCTAGTCGAAAGAATAAAGTTTCTAACATTTACTAATATCAAAATAAAATATCAAAAACTTGAGACGTAACTCTGAGTTTTGGGGATTGGGGATACAGGTACAAATCTAATTAAATAAGTAATTAAATAATTTTGTATTTAATTGGAAAGAAAAAGCAAATTGACTGGTTGAGTTATTTGCTCAAAAATAATCAGAGAATGCCCAGTGACCCCAAATTAAATCAATTTCAGTGACAATTTGTACCCATGAAAATACGTATTTAATGGAGAATTTGTTGATAATAATTGCCAAAAGCAATTGGGGCATCTAACCAATTATTATTCTTGTTTTTTTGTCAGCTGACATTTGGTCTATGAAAATACTCACGGATTTGGTCTCGTACAACGCAATTTTCTGTATCGACGAGATGATGGGGTGAAAAATAATTGTTGGAGGTTGTTTACTATCCATTTTTGCATTATTCTTTCAGGCTCGATGACAATTTTGACAACTTATTGAAAAGTTCTCCAAGTTTTGTGTACAAAGTGTGCCAAGGGGGAGGGACAGTGCGCCTGCGTAGAGTGTATTGAATTGCGCAACCCAACTCGGGGTTCAAGATGCCATTTTACCAGTTCAACTCATTCACTGGACGACTGAAAAATTCGGCAAATCTTCAGCCACTTTATCCAATTGTAAGTAAACCTCACTATTTAACAGTTGAAAATACCCCTAGATTGTTAGGCCATGCAAAGAAACTCGAGAAATAGAGATTTTCACAGAAACATACAGTGGGTTGATTACACAACTCGTCCCTACAAAAATCAATTTTCTTCACCTATTCTAACTTTTTTCTCAACAATAGAAATTTGTCAAGCTTGTTTGGGAATCGAATAATAATTAGAGACAATTCATTATTGACGGGCAGAATGGGTTGGTATGTTCGCTGTCAAAGTAACAATGAACATAACCTCAACGACAATCGCCTGCTCCAAGGATTTCCCTTATTTTATACTTGTCCATTGTTGAATGAGGATTCGATTATAGAAGTTGCAAAATTTCCAATTGTTTCCATAATCTTTTTTGATGATTTTCAATTTTTTTTTCGGAGTTTTTATATTTATTTCATCCAAGACGATCTAAATGAAAGCAAATCAGAATAATCAAAGGGAATTCTAATAAAAAAGGTCATATAAACAAATCAATATTTATAGATTTGTTTTTTATAATAACATTGACTGAAAATTTCTGGGAAAATTCATGTATTTTTAGTAGAATTGACTCTAAAAAATCACTATTTTTCAATCGCACGGTAATTGAACTGATGTTTACTTTGTAATTTTAGTCACCAAATCCTTTACAATCAGCTGACCCCCCGAAGATAATGTGGGACACCATCAAAACAAAGATCGCCAAGGTGGACGCCCCAGTTAGAGGCGCAGCCTCTGCTGCAGGTGGCACTGGGAAGCCGAGCACTCTGCCTCCAGAGTTAATCGCTAAGATGAAGCACTTCCAGGTAAACTCTTGGCTAATATCCTTGCGGGCCGATTGTAATAATTTGTCACCTTGAAATCGCAGTGAGTGATTGCGCGTGAAAGAATGATCAATCACCGTCAGCGAAAATAATTCTCGACCTGCAGAACTTATTTAATCGTAATCAATACGCATGTCGCTTCTTAGGATTTAATAGATTTTTTGTCATTAGTCACGGCGATTTCCAGGTAACTAACGGTGACATCCGACCGTCAATAACCACAAATTTTTTTTGTCATTGCGAGATCAAACCATACATGTCCAGTGATTGATATTTACTTCAAAAATTTCCAGAAAATGTCAAAATTGTCAACAGCCCCTCGTTTAAAAAAAGTTTCCACGGACTTTATTTCTGTAATATCAATTTAATTGTAGAACATTCGACGAGATACCAATTTTGAGATTGATATGACAATTAAAGTTCTAGAAGAATTTGAGAATTAAGGAAATAATTTTTTTGGTTTCAATTATCCGAAAATTCAGTCGGAGTTGATGTTCAACTTTGATAGAGAGCTTGAGAATTCTTGAAGCCATGGAAATCTCAATGACAATGTGCAATGAAAAATGTAATTATCCTAATGTCCAAGTCGAATTCAAATTGACAATGAGATAAAAAAAAATAAAAAGAAAAATATAAAAATTATGAATTCCAATGAATTGAAATTCATGATAAATTGAAATTAAATAAGTACTTAGGTTCAACGAATTTTTAACATTTAATTTCTTTTTTGCAGCAACCAGGCTGGAGGAGTATGCCAGTATACCTCATGGGAGGAACCCCCGATAAAATTCTGTTCGGCATCACTCTCGCCGTCATGGTTGTTGGATTAACTGAATCCGCCATGTTCTATGCTTCCCAGGCCAATAAGAAATAAATTAATTATGAATGATGAAATCAATCCGTAGAGCTGTAACATATGTTAAAAAATTTATAAATGTCTGAGATTCATTCGTAATAACAAAATAAATGATAAATTATCTTCAGCCGTACCATCGATTTGGAAATTGTTTAAAAATTGACTCTTTTCTCGTTGTTGCACATTAAAATCATTTGCTGGAAACACGTCCAAACAATTTGGAAAAAAAAACATCTGATTTTCTTGACGTGATAATAACAATAATGAGCCCCGGGGTTCAAAAAAATCGAAAAGCTGAAAAATCACTAAAAATAAAATCTGAGGGCTATATCGATCGGAAATCTCCACAGCTTTCCAAAACCGTTCGACTTTTGGAGCTACGCCTGACAGTTTTCAAAATATCGGCAGTTTTGTGAAAAAAAAATCAAAAAAGGGCTCTATAAGTCGCTAAAGGGCTGAAAATATCCTGGAAGTGATGCCAAAAAGGCCCAAATACGAAAGTAGAAACCCCTAGAACCCCCTGAGCCTTCAAAATCCCTCAAAACCGACGATAACGTGCTAAAAAATTCAAAAAACTGAAAACAAGGCCAAAAACAGCTAAAAACTCCCAACAAGGGCCACCCAGGGCTCATCTTCTTTCAACAAAATCAAGATTTGGGCATCCCCGGTCAGTCAGCCGGCCAGCCAGTCGGCTGTCTGGCCCGAAAGGCTGAAAGGCCAAAAAATCAAAGGGGGGACCCTTTCCATTTTTCCGATTTTTACCAAAGTCGGCACTCTTTTGACGATATCTCAGAAACTATTGGCCCTAGCGCCCTGGGGTTTGTTCCATTTGAAAGCTGAGCTCATTTCCGATCGATATACGTTATTACTAAGTTTCTAGAATCATTTTTCGAAGCGTTTTTGCAATTATTCTGAAAAACGTAAAATTAACAAAAAAGGAGTGAAAAAATCATTTTGGAAAATCATCAATAGCCCATATCGATGGCAAATGAGCTCAGCTTTCGAATTGAGCAAACCCCGAGGCGATAGGATCAATAGTTTTTGAGATATCGTTGAAAATCTGTTCAGCCATCCAAAAATCGCTCAAATCGGCGAGCCCCAGGGATCCAAAAATCGAAAAATCTCAAAAATCCCTAAAAATAAAATCTGAGCAGCTACATCGATCGGAAATTTCCTCAGCTTTTCAAATAAATTCGAATTTTAGAGATGTGAACACATGCGTTCAACTCGATATGTACATTTCGACGCTGCCACAACTTTTTTCTGGCCGTGGCCAATAATCCCGCATTAATTAGGCTCTTGACCCTACATTGGTATCAGTCGGTAAAGTCGATCTCCTGAGCTGCAATCGATGATAAAAATTAATTGTCAGTCGTCAACTTCAGTGTCTTCCTCTCCGCCACCATATTTCCCATTCAAACCTCCAGTCCTTCCAATCCAAAGTCAACACATCATTCTTCCAATTCACATGTTTCAATGAATATAAAAAACAAATCTTACTCTCTTTAGACATTATCGTCTCGCTATGTACATACTCGAGTGCAATGGCGTCGACTGCAACCTTGAGCGTCGCGTGTTGACATTCAATCGGAGGGCGGCCAACACTTTTACACATCACCCCTCGCGTCTGCACGTGCGTTTGAACCTGTTCTGTTCTGCTCTTTCCGTTCTCATCTGCATAAGCCAAAAAAAATGTTGAGAAGATCGTGAGCCCGGGGGGAAGTCCATCTCGAGATGTTCAGTTAACACACAACTCGAATAAGTTTAATCGACTGGGTTCTCTTGTGGGGCAGAAGGGGTGGATTGAGTAGATATAGACGATGGCGAGTTCTGAAGACTCTCCCAAGGAGACTCCGGGGAATACCGAGGAGGATCTCAGGATATTCGAGACTCTCTGTATTTCTTCGCCAGATAAGGTCATAAAAAATAGAAAAAAAAATGACAATTAATACGCACTCATTTTTATTTTTCAATTCGCTAATGGAAAATTCACGTTTTGTAGACATTCACTTTTTTTTTAATCGAAATAATTTGGACTTTTTTCTGTTCTTTTTTTGTGTGAGTTTTTTTTTCGACTCTCTTCTATTGATGTCAGCTGGATTTTTTTATAAACAATAGGTTGACGTCAGGAAATATTGACCTGCGAGAATAAGGGCGCGTTGCCATAGTATCCCATCTGATCGATTTTTCACCTGTTCACGTGCAGGTGAAACGTCAGAGTATACTTCTTGAGATTCTTCGTAATGCCCCGAGACATTCGAGTAATCGTTAACATTTTTGCACTGTTATTTATTAGAAACTGGATTTTTTTATGCGCAATATTTTGTTGCAGGATTGTTTTTTTTGGGGGGGAATTAGCTGTCGCTTCTTCTTGGGTGTACGGACTCGTGCATTGTACCGAGAGTGTCGTCACGAAATGCCCTATCACGAGTTGTAGACCGATTTACATTCATATGGGTGCATGGGGTTTGTGCGCCGGCCTCATCTCATCGTTTTTGCAATTTTATTGGCAATTTTCAAGTCAAAATCTTCAGTTTGAGGGCACGAGACATCGAATTTTTCACATTATGTGGATTTTTTACGTATGTTCCTCAACTGTTCCGGATTTTCGTGGTTTACATAAAATTAATAAAAAATAAATATATGATTTTTAATTTTTTTTGGGCCATAGACACTCTGTAGAAAAAATCTCGATGACGTAAATTTTATAGAAGACCAAAATTCGGCTCGAGTCGGCTTCGCGTCGAGTGACTGAAAAGTTACTTTTCCGACACAGCGTGATGAAATAGTATATTTCGTAACAAGTGAAAAAAAATGGTTTTTGGCGAGTGGGTGGTTTATATCACGAGCCGAAGGCGAGGAATATAATCACACGAGTCAAAAAACACTCCGCTTCGCGTCGAGTGACTGAAAAGTACTTTTCATCACGCTGTGTCGGAAAAGTAACTTTTCAGTCACTCTCCGCTTCGCGTCGAGTGACTGAAAAGTGCTTTTTCGACACATTGAGAT